>CM028356.1:8052007-8289286 GCA_016618105.1 Dendrobium huoshanense
AGGCCTCATCACTATCTCATAATTTTTTTTATGCAAGTAGATAAATGAGTAATGGAAGATAACAATACATAAAATTGATTTTAATCATAGGCACAAAATTTTCAACTAAGGCTTCGTTTGGGACGGCTTTCTTACTGCTTCTTAAAGCCGCTTTCTAGTACAAAGCGGCTTTAAGAAGCAGTAAGAAAGCCGTCCCAAACGAAGTCTAAGTCAAACTTCCCCACTAGTAAAAAATAACTCATATTGTGCTACTAAAGTTTTGTTTGGAACAACTTTTTTACTGTTTTCTAAAGCAGCTTTTTAGTACAAAAATTTCAAGTTTAAGAAATTTTTGTATTAAAAAATTATTTTACAAAGTAATAATAAAATTGCCCTTAATGACACATAATTTTGTCATCTCTATTGCTCCTAAATGATATGTTTGTAGTGAAAAATTAAGAATTAGCTAAACATTGAATAAATTTTTTTTTTAAATATCAAATACAATAGGCTAAACTAACATATAGTTAGACTAACTAAGCTCAAGTTAAGCCCGATTAATCTTGAGCCATAATTACATTAACTGGAGACCAAATCATTAAAATTCTGATTTGAATTTCAGATTATCTAATGTTAGCTTTAAACTCTGTTATCTTTCTAATTTTTTCATATTTGCCGAATAAATTACATTGATATTGAAAAGATAAGATATGAGAGATTCGAATCCTGTAGTAATTAGATGTGCTTCGCTATATGTATGATTATATTAATTGAAAGCGATAATTGAGCCCTTAGTGGACCAACTTGACCAAGTCCACTGTTGGGCTCGGCCTTTTGTGAGAACGTTGGGAAGCTTATAAAAAGAAATTTTACAGGCCCACCATGGCTTCTCTTATGCCGGCAGAGGTGGCGTTGGAATCAGTGATTATAATTTGTACTTTCCGTCAGCTGAACAGCCCACGCTTCTCGACAATTTTGTTAAGCTGCCAAAAAATTTATTGTTCGGGTTTGAACATATTTGTCTGAATAATTAGTTCAAATCAGTTCTTATACAGTTATTAGGTCCGGTGACTGGACGTAGCTTTACGTTCGGTCACCACTGAGATCGCGCCACGTGCTCTTACTCTTTACCCCGCGGCCCAACGACTTGACCCGGACCGGAACCCGGGAATGCTATGTTCGTGTATTGCTAGATATTACTCTGTATTTGCTCGGTATTGCTAGGTATTGCTTGGCAATAACGAGAAATACCGCACTGTGAAGACCAATATTGAGCAATACCGAGTAATACCGAATTTTTCTAGAAAAACTCGGTATTGCTTGGTATTGTTCGGTATTTCTCGGTATTGCTCGGTATTTGTCTTCACATAATGATATTTCTCGTTATTGTCGAGCAAAATCGACAAATACCTAGCAATACCGGGTTGTCATGGATTTAAAAAATGCACGCGCGACATACCCACTATTCTCAGGGTCGGGTCTGCGGGTTTTGTGCCTGCTACGTGGCGCGATCTCATTGTCGGCTCAACGTAGCTCTACGTCCGTTCACCATACCAAATAAAAGTTCCATATTTTGCGCCTAGCGTATTTTGGTGGCTATTTGCTGATTTTGTTTGTATCTTTTTTTTTTTTTTTCTTGACTTCTGTTTAAGTCAAGTTCTTTACAAGAATTTTAAGTTTTTCTTCTAATTCTTATATTTTGTAACTCCTATTATCTTAATGAAAATTGGACATGATTGTCCCTAATGAGAGAAAAATAATTGTTATTCAAGTAATTTTTTTAATAAATTGATTAAAAAATAAGAAATTTGAAAAAAGATGATAAAGAATTAATTGTTCTAAGATATTGAGATATAACCTTTTAATATTTTTAATAATTTTTTTTTAAATTGTGAATAATAATATATTTTAAGTGTATTTTATATTAATATTTTTTCAAATGATTGACACATGAGCTATGAGCTATTTATTAAGTCGAATTATAGAAAACTTAAACTTGGCTGCTGAGCTCATTGAGCTCGGCTCATGAGTCATTCATCATCAAGTCAAGCCCATGCTGACTTATGAGTCAGCTTGACTCACACACTTAAAATAGAGCTCATATATTTAATAAATTAAGTACAAAACATTTTAATATATATAAATCTGATGGAATATATATTTTATAATTTATATATAATTTTTAATAGACTTTATAATAACAAAAGCTCATATTTCAGCTCAATATAAATATAAATTTTAATTTCTTAGCTTAATGAGCCAATTTCGAGCTTGAGCTCGCTCAAATTTAGCATATTTATTAGATCTATCAAAGAATTTTATTTGGGGGGAATATTTGATGCTTTGGCCATTAGATTAAATTCTAACTCTAAAAATAAATTTGTGTCTGAATGTCTTTACTAATAAATAATTATAATGGATATTTAAATTCTTAAATTTATTTTAAAATGAACATAATATGAAAATAATTTAAAATGCACTTATTTTAAAATAAATTTAAAAGTCTTAAATTTTTAATGTGGAGCACGTGACATAATTTTTTTCCAGCCCTAATTTAAGGATATATTCAATGAATTTTATTGAAATGCATAGGCGATTTCTATGGTACCTTATTGATGTGATATCTCAAATATTAATTGTTGCGATAAAAATTATGTCTTTTCGAATTACCATTGAAAATTTTACTTTTAAGCTTACTTGATTGGGGTTAGTCCCATGGCCCATGATACACTATTGTCAATTAATAAGTTTGTTAAAAAATTATTTAGATGGCACAATATATATATAGAATAAAAAAATTCATTATCTGACTCAGGCCGACACCTAGTTGTCAGGGAGGGGTCATCCATAAAAGATAGACAATACATCCGAACTGAAAAGCCGCAATGAGCCACCCAGGTAGCCAAACAACCCAGACCATATATATATATATATATATATATATATATATATATATATATATATATATATATATTTAGTATACATTCATTTTTAAATTTTTTTGGAAAGTATATATTTTTTATAAATACAATTTTCTAATTCCCACTCAAATATTTAGATGCTTTGTGTGTACGTAATTTATCTTAAATAAAATTAGACTTGACATTAATTTGAGCTTGAATGAGCCTGTTTCATTCAGAATCATGTTTGGCTTGTAATCCATTAAAATTTAGCTTATTATGATATGCCATCATAGATTCATTTAATCATGCTCAACCGACTCTGAAAACTCTTGAATACTTAGTGCTACCAACAGATGTCTTAATTCATCCTTCAGTACCCTTAGAGATTTATAACATTTCTAAGGATAAAGTAGATTTTATATTGCATCATTGTCATTATTTCTTGTTCCAGTCTTATAAAAGCTTCCGACTTTCGTTGTCTTGCTGATGGAGGTGCAAACCAGCCTCTAAAAGTATTGATAAAGTCCTTCAACTTAATATGGAGTTGAATTTACCTTAGAATCTCTTTATCTATTGTCATGTCTACCATCTATTAGCTTCGCCTTCAAATAAAAAAATAGCCAGTGGAACTATCATATCTTTCGGGCACTACATGTTGCAATCAATATGAACAACGTCTTTCCATATAAACGATATAAAATAATATTATCAATTATCAGTGATCATATAAACGATTAATATGTTCTATTATTTCTATTCTTATTCCAAGTACAACACAATATATCTATTATGAAGCTATGCATGTCTATGAATTAGACTTTACTTAAAATATGTCATATATATATATATATATATATATATATATATATATATATATATATATATATATATATATATATATATATATATATATATATATATATATATATATATATATATATATATATCAAGTTAGTGTACATCTGTTTTATGCATATAGTACAACATCAAGTATTAATGCATGTATATCATATATTTAATATAATATATTTTATATGTATTATATGCTATTGTGTATATAACATGATGAAGTTCCCCCACCATAAAATTAATAATAGGCCAAGGTTAATTAATTTGATTCCACCCATATAATGTCCCATTATCATCATGCAACAACTTCTCCTCGACAACCTTATCAAGATCTCTTAAATGCTCAACCCCTTTTTACACATACTACTAAAGTACTAAACCAATTTGTAATGTTCCGATAGCCTTAGTAGACTTAAATCAAAGGGGACTTATTGATGGTTGTCATATTGTCATAAGAAATAAACTTTGACATCTTATTCAAGAGAAATTGTTTTTGAGATAAAAAAGTATTTTAATAATGTTATATGTTATTTGAGCAGGGATGTATGATAACACACATTTAGATGTGCATTACATTAAAATAGTTCTAATTTAAGTGAACTACTCTTGATATATCATCAAAAAAATTATATTGATCGGGCACGAATCTCGAGGAAAAAATTAAGTTGAAACTTCACAAATTAAATCAGAGACCATATGAACTTCTATTTTTAGCAAACTTACAGTCGAACTGAACATCTTAATAATACGAACCCAACGACACCAAATTAGACTCAATCCAAGCTTAAATGAGTCCAAATCAAAGACCCTAAGAGCATTTAGAATGTTCAATCCATAAATTGGATTATAAACGCATTTGAAAGTTGACGAATTCTTTTTCCTCTCGTGGTGGTAAGCATTGCCGACGCAAACTGATTAAATTTGTTGGCTAGTTTTCTTGTCTTTTATCGGCATCTCTAAGGGGTCTTTTATGGTTTTCAGTGGTTGGTTTTGTGTTGATTGATTGTGGTTGTTGGGTTGTGTGTGTTGTTGTGGCTGGGGTCTGAGGGTGGTGTGGCCTCGCCTTTGTGCTTTCATTTGATTTGGTTTGTTGTTTAAAGTTGGTGCTGGGTTGTTGCTTGTCTCTGTGGCCTTCTCGGCCTTTGTATGGTTGGTTCTGGGATGCTCGTTTTTATTTGTCTCTTTTTATGTGGTTTGGAGGTGTTTTTTTGTGGTTGGGTGTGCTCCTTTTGTTGCTATCTTGATGTGGCTCCTTGGGTTTGCTTTACTTTGGTTCTTTTCTTTGTTGTTCTATTATAATAGTTGGAGCAATAGCTCTTAGGTTGTATTTCAAAAATTCTATTTTTAGCTGAGCTTATAGTCTTGATGCAATAATTCGTCCTTGTGGCAAATTATTGCATCAGGTCACCTGACGGAGAGATCCGTTCGGATATCTCTCTGTCTACAGTAAAGCACAAGTAAAGCGCAAGTGTGCTACAGTAACCTGCGCTTTACTGTAGACAGAGAGGATCCGAACGGATCTCTCCGTCAGGTGACCTGATGCAATAATTCGTCCTTGTATAGACATGTATTTTGCTTTTTATTAACACGTAAGTCGCTTTTGTGGGTTTAAAAAGTTTTGACAAATTCTTTTGAAAAGTAATGCTGATTAGAAGGGGATTTTATGTTTCCTTTGGATGAGTTTAGCGGCTTAAATGCAGCTTAAAATTAATTATCAAGTTAAAGGCCAACTCTTAAGCTTGTTTTAGATTCGATTTTGTGCGGCTCGAGGCACTACTAATAATTATTTAAGAAATTTTAAATCCTCATTTAAAACTTATATTAACTAAGTATCGAGCAAAATTCCAACAGATCATTTAATATCTCTCTGGCTAGAGAGAGGACAAGGTGGAGATCAAGCATTGTCATCATGAACACGACGAGCTCCGCCACCTTCGCTGCGCTTTCAGCCGCGGCCGGACATCTCGATCGGACTCTCTGTTCGGCGCACGGCCATTGGAAGCAGCGCATTCTCTCTCCAATTCAGCTACCACGGCCGGGCTCCGTCGACTTTCTCGTCTCTACGTGCTTAATTTCGTCCTCGCAGCTTGCCGAAGCTTTCGCGAAGGATCCTTCTCTCCGCCTTCTTTCTAACCAATCACTCTCACGGAGCCCTAAGTACTTGTTCCGCATCTCGCTAGTTTCATTTGTAGTTTTCTGTTCTCTCTTTATTTCAATTATATATTGCCGCATAAGATGCCTTTTTACTCGCAATCGCGATATGGCATCCAATCAGTGTGCAGCTTCTATATATAAATTTTTTTTTGCCATGTTCTCTATGTTCATATAAATCTTTTTTCTTAAATAAAAATATAAGCACTTGTGGCTCCACGCATACTATCAACTCTGTAGCTTTGATCAATAGCCATTCACGAACTATTGGTAGCTTGAGGGCGACTAGTTTACAGTCTTACTGCTGATTGAAACAGCAACAAATAGCTAGTGAGCCATTATTGATGAGCTAAAGAGCAAAGTTTGAGCTTGTCGAATTATTTAAAAACTATTAATATAAGAATAAGATCTATTAGCATTTAGGATTTTACATACAAAATTATTAAAAATATATAGAAATTATATCTCATTTTCTTATATTAAGTGATTCTTGATTATTTTTCTTTTAATTTATCAATTTGGTATCATTTTATTGTCATATTCGCTTAAATCATAAACATTTTCTTCTTTTTTTTGTAATAAGCTAGCCGGCTCAAACTCAAAGAATAAAGCTTGATCCTAAGCTGAAACTTGATTAATTAATCAAGTTCTAATTTAAGCTTGAAAATACTTGAGCTTTACTCGACTCATTTACTTGGCTAGTGGGGGGCAAACTTGTGGAAATGTAACGATTTTTTTTTTTTTGAAAATAAGGTTTATTTTTTTTTTTTAATCATTAGGAACAAATGAAACTTATGATTGAAGAATCTCATGACAATGGCGAATGCAATTAATTTAGTTTTTATTACATCATTGTTTGAGTAAAGTATATATAGGGGTGTCAATTTCGGGTCATGGGTCGGGTTCGGGTCGAACCCGGAACTGACACGGGTTCAAACGGGTCGACCCTAACCCAACCCGAGTAAACAAACGGGTCGGAAAACAGAACCCGGACCCGACCCGGCGGGTTGCCGGGTTGACCCAACCCGACCCGATTTGGGTTGTCGGCGCCGGAACGACGGCGGCGGACGGCGGGGGACGCGAGCGGGGACAGCGCGGGCGCGGTCGGGCGGACACGAGCGGGGACTGCGCGGGCGCGGTCGAGCGCGTTGGGCACGCGGGAGCAAGTGCGGGCTCGCGGCGGGCAGTGCGGGCGGGGGCGCAGCGGGCAGCGCAGGCGGGCGCGCGGCGGGTAGCGCGGGCGGGCAGCGGGCAGAGGCGGGATTCGAAATTTTTCGAATTAAACGGGTTGGCGGGTTGACCCGGCAACCCGCCGGGTCAACCCGAACCCGACCCGTTTTGAAATCGGGTCGGGTTCAACCCGGATTTCCGGGTCGGTTTTCGTGTCGTGTCAAATATTGACACCCCTAAGTATATTTATATACAGGTTTTGAACTGAAGACTTTTTAATTATTAGTCTAAATTTTTAATCAACAGATCAAAATTAGTTGTATTTGAATTGAAATAGAGGCACATGTTGAGCTCCAAATTCTGAGCTTTGTAATAAGTCAACACATAATTTTTTTGAAATATATTTTTCTAATCATAAAGTAATTTAAACTTATTATACTTATTTAAAATAATTTTATGATAAATTTCTATTTAATATACTGATTTTAAATAAATTCAATCATCTAATTTAATCATTGATTATAATATAATAATTATTCTTAATTCCAAATAAATTCTAAATATGCCTCTGTTGTAAGAGCGTGAATGCGCGATGTTTGATTGATCACCTTCCAATTAAAAAAGACCGGCCCTTCAGCATTGCACGAAGCGTGTAATGAGGTCGTTGCAATTATTGTACGTGCGGATCAGTCGTGTGCCGGTTTGGGGCCACTTGCGCTGGACTGATAGCCTATCGTGAGGGTCCACGCACACTTCTCGAAGCAAACACCACCTACTTAACTTTGGCAGTGAAGGATCCCAATCTGGAATTTTTATTAGGTCGTCTGACCGGATGTAGCTCTACATTCGGTTATCAATGAGTTACTAGGTTTTTGTTCGGTATTGTTTGATAATAACGAGAAATACAGCTCTGTGAAGAACTGAAGATCAATACCGAGTAATACCGAGTTTTTCTAGAAAAAACTCGGTATTTTCTAGAAAAACTCGGTATTGCGCTCGGTATTTGTCTTCACATAATGGTATTTCTCGTTATTGTCGGTATTGCTTGATATTTGCTCAGTATTTCTCTTTTTGTGCCTGCTACGTGGCGCAATCTCAGTATCGGCCGAACGTAGCTCTACGTACGTTCACCGGACCAAATAAAAGTTCCCCAATCTGAGGTTATATATATATATATATATATATATATATATATATATATATATATAATATATATATATATATATATATATATATATTAATATAAAATATTAAAATATAATTTCATAAGCATAGATTGATAGATATTAGAAATCTATGTCTATATTTTGTAAAAAGTTCAACGGAGAAATAAAAAGATATTAAATAATAATAAGAATAATTTAATCAAATTCTAATATTATTATTTAAAAATGATTTTTTTTTATTTTTATATTATTATATTTAGGGCGGTTATTATTTTCTTGCTTTCTAATTGCAAGATTTTTTTTTCTCATTTTTTAAATATTTTGATTTAAAAGAACTCTCATTAAGTTTCATTAATTTATAATATTATTGTGTCTTGAAATATTCATGATAATAGCAAGTTATAAAATTAACGTCCTAGTTTCATATGAAGATCTAACACACAAACAGATAAAATAGTAGCAGTGTGGCATTCATAAGAAACATCAAGATTTTTACATAGAAAACCCTACAACAACAACATCAAGACTTTGTCCCACTACGTTGGGTCGGCTACATGAATCATTTTTTGCCAATGCGTCTGGTTAAAAGTCAAATTCTCATTTAAATCTAATAAAGAAAGATCATTTATAAATTTACTAACTAAGTCTTTTTAGGTCTACCTCTACCTTTCTTAACATAAGTCAAATCTAATACCTCAACTTTCCTAACTGGGTCATAGGAAGGCCTCCATTTAATTGGCCAAACCATCTAAGGCGACTCTCTCTAATCTTATCTTCCACTGGAGCTACCCAACCTTTACATAGAAAATCCTAAAAAGAGAAAAAAACCATGAGGATGGACCCAATTTCAATGAATCCACTAGTATTGATGATTGATTATAAATAATATCCCTCCTTGTAGGAGGGAGCTGGCTTAATGTAGCAAGTACACATTATATATAGCTCGTTATATGGTAAATGTTCTTGAAAGAGTATTGACATGTATGTTTGGTCAGTAGGACTGTAGTCGGTGAGCGACGATGGTCAGAGGGTTCATAGTTGACGGGTGATAATGGCTAGAGGAAACGTAGTCGACAGGCGATGGTGGTCAGAAGGACCGTAGTTGATGGGTGACAGCGATCGAAGGACTATAGTAGGGTGAAGGTGATCAGAGTGACCATAATCAACAGGTGACAGTGGTCATAGGGATTGTAGTCAGTGGGCCATGATGGATAGAGGGACTTTGGTCGACGAGTGATGGTGGTCGGAAGGACCATAGTTGAAGGTTGGTGGTCGCGCTCTTAGCTTACGCATAGGGCGTGTTCCGCACCCCTTCAAACATGTTTTTTTTTCTTTTGACCTACCAATAGTGGGCCAGCACGCTCACACGTGCAGTTAATGGATGCAAATTTTTGCCCCTGATAATGTCAGACAATTTTTTGTTGTTGCAAATTACTGCCTTAAGAAGGCGGCACAATGCCGCCTCCTAATCTTTATAATTATTTTTTGATTGAAAAATTTAAAAATAAATTCTAAATTTTTTTTAGAATATTCTTTTTCTCCCCCTTCACATATAAATACCCCTGTAGGGGTCGTGGAAGAGCAAAACACTTCTCCCTCTTCTTTCCATCTTATATTAGAGGCATTTTATTGTCTTAAATAGGCAACATCCTCCATTAGACTCCAGTACCCCTCTTTTTATATAAATAATCTATCTTGTCCTCCACCTTCTTCTCCTTCATACTGCCTCACACTTTAAATACATTTCATTATTTTGGCTAAGTGTCATCCTCTATCAAGCTCCAATGCCCCTCTTAATACAGAAAAAATCTATCTTGTGATCAATCTTCTTCTCCTCCATACTCTTTCCACTTCAGAGACACTACATTGTTTTAGATAGATAACATCCTCTATCAAGCTTAGTGTCCCTCTTTAAGTAGGTGGTAAAGTTACGCACCTATGGCAGCAATCTAGCATCATACTAATAGTGCCAAATGAGCGAAAGCCTGTTGGGGCCCCAACCATTTATTAAAGAATAAGATGAAAAATATGCTTCAAATTACAGAAGAGAAGAGGTAGATATAATAGAGAGAGAGAGAGAGAGAGAGAGAGAGAGAGAGAGAGAGAGAGAGAGAGAGAGAGAGAGAGAGAGAGAGAAGAGGTTAATAGATTATGTCAATAATGTTTGACCTTATTGAGATTTTTCATCAAAGTGTTGCTCGATGACGTTAACATGTGTACAAGAAGTTGAGAGAAATTTATAAGGGATGTTTAACCTATCTTAGGTTATTTGTCAGAATATTGCTTGATGGCACTAACCTGTGGGAAAGAGGTCAAGGGAATCTAGCAAGAATGTTTGACCTATATGAGATTATCTTTCAGAGTGTTATTGGATGATGTTAACCTGCATCGAAGTGGTTAAGATAATCCACCAAGGATGCTTGACATATCTGAGGTCATTTTATAAAGCATTGCTCGATGATGTAAGCATATATGGAAGATATATATATATATATATATATATATATATATATATATATATATATATATATATATATATATATATATATATATATATATATATTAAAGATGTTTGACCTATTCGAGATTATTTGTCAGAGCATTGCTTGATGATATTAATCTGTGTGAAAGAGGTTTATAGAATCCACCAAGGATATTTGACCTATATAAGGTTTTTTGTTAGAGCTTCGTTTGATGACGTTAATCTGCATGGAAGAGGCCATGAGAATCCACCAAGGATGTTTGACATATTTGAGGTTTATTGTCAAAGCATTGCTCGATGATGTTAAATTGTGTGGAAGAGGTTGAGAAAAATATATAAATGATGTTTAACCTATTCATAGTTATTGCCAATGAATTGCTTAATTGTGTTAACTAGTGTGGAAGATACCAGAAGAATCCATCAAGGATGTAGGACCTATTGAATATTATTTATCAGAATATTGCTTGATAACGTTAACCTATGTGAAATATGTTGATATAAATTCACAAAAGATGTTCGGTCTATCCAATGTTTTTTGCCAAACTCTTGCTTGATAATGTTAACATGTGTTGAAAAGGATAGGAAAATACACATAATATGTTTGACCTATTTGAGATGGTTTATCAGAGCATTATTTGACGACAATAACCTATATGGAAGAGATTGATAAAAAATCCATATAGTATGTTTGACCTATTTAATTATGGTTATTTTCCAAAGCATTGCTTAATAGTATTAACCTGTAAAGAAAGAGCTAGGAGAATCCACTAAGGATGCTTGGATTATCCGAGGTTGTTTATCAAAGTGTTTGTCAATGATGTTAACTTATGTGGAAGAGGTCAAATCGAATCCCCTTGGGATTAATTAAAACTTGATTGGCAGGGGGCGAATGATGCATGTATCCCGAATCAAAGATAAAAATTAGTTTAACTTTAGACTGTTACTGCCTTTTTGAGGTTGAGGTTAAGATCTTTCCCAAAGAGTAGAAGTCCAACTTTGGGCTGTAAAGAGCTTAAAATTTATTAGAAGCATCCTTGTATTTACTGAAAATTTATCAAAAGCATCATTGCATTTATTAGGAGCTTTATAAAAAATGGTTTCAAAGATTTTATCTTAAATGTTGAAAATATTGGAGAAATTTTCTTGGCCAGAGTTATAGACAAGGTTGCCCCCCATTATACATCTAATTCTCATGGAATTGATGTAGTAATGACTGATGCTGGAGATGCAATAAAATAATGCATAAGGTTGTCCTTAATAGTGAAAGGCTTCATTCAGATATGATAATAAATTTTGGAGGATGGACTATGTTACTTCAACCATGCCCAGGATGTTGACGTGAACGACATTTCAAAGTTGCAACAAAGTTTCCCCCAGTAAGGAACCACATTCCCATAAATAATGCCAAACTATTACATCCTGGATTATTCATGATGGTAGAGAGATATAAAGTTTAGCGTTTTAGGTTTATATGAAGATCTAGCATATATATAAATAAAAGAGAAGGGGTGAAACATTTATAAGAAACACTAAGATTAATTTTTACATGAAAATTTTTAAAAGGGAAAAAAATCATGGGTTCAAGCCCAATTTAAATGCATCAATTAGTATTTATGGTTAATTACAAATAATATCCCTACTCGGAGGAGGGTGCTGGCTTAATGTTGCAAATACATATTGTATATGTAATTGATATTGAAAGAGTGTTGACATGTATGTTTGCTTAGCAGGATTGTAATTAGCGGGTGAAGATGGTCGGAGGGATCGTAGTCTATGGGCGATAATAATCAGAGGGACTGTAATCGAAAAGCGATGGTGGTCAGAAGGATTTGCTCCTATTATCCACTATATTCGGCTATAAGCATGTCACATTTGAATATCATTTGATCATCCAATTAACATTTTGAAGCTTTTAAATAGGCTTCGGGCCCTCGATTTGGACCCATTTGGGTTCAAATTGGATCGATTTTGGAGTTTTTTTGTTCATCTCTTCGAGACATTCAATTTATCTTTAAGTTTGCTGAAATAAAACTTTGGATGGCCCCGTATTTAATTTTAAAAGTTTCTAATTCATATTTGTATTGAGATTATGTCTTATCAAGATAATTTTTTGATGATATATCAAATATATTTAAAAAAATGAAATTATTTTAGGTGAGCGTAATAAGATATTTTTCCAAAATGACCTTATGATGTAACATTGCAATCAAGCATTTAAATAATTTTATTATGTATCGTCACATCTATGATCTATCTCATTAATTCATGTTTAACTAACATATATATTATAAAAAAAAAAAAAGGCTTAACCAAGTTTTGTTTTATTTTGTATTTTCAATTTATCTGTCTTTGTTTTTTTTTTTTTTGCTAATAATGCATACAGTAACTTAGTAAAAAAGAAATATTACAACATTTAATCTAAATTGTAAATATATGTTATTCTTTTGATATAAAATATCAAATATTACGAAAAAAAAATTAAAAAAATACAACAATATCACCTTCAACTTCAGATGTACTCATGGAAATAACTTGAAAAAAATTAATCAGATTCAATTTAGTCGCTAATGTATCTATTAGCCATCGTCACCTATCGCCCCACGGCCAATCGAACCCCTGCACTGCTATCAGTTGCCTACTATCATCGACTACAATCACCTCCGATCAACAATTATTTAAAATGCTCTAATATTTTATTTTTATATTTTTCAGCTATATATATATATATATATATATATATATATATATATATATATATATATATATATATATATATATATATATATGATAGATTTCTGGTTAGTCAGTTGGAGGGATGCATCGACGCCATTCTATGAAAACCTTAACAACTCGTCATCATCCAAGTTGCATTTGCTTAATGCTAAATGAAGTTTGGAGAATTTCCTAACTTCTCCCACTTAGCACTTGGATATCCTTCACCACAAATCTTCTCTAATTCTATGTAATATATAATTTAAGATTTTGTAAAATTTGTATTTTTTTTTGTGGTTAAAAGATCATAGTTGGTCAATGGTGATCAAAGGATTGTATTCGAGGGATGGTGGTTAGAGAACCATGATTGATTGAAGGTGGTCAGGAGATCTTAGTCCAGTGATGTTGATCGAGGAACCCTAGATAGGTAATGGTGGTTGAATGAGCGTAGTAATATGATGATGGTCGAAGGATTGTTGTTAAGGTAGCAAAGGTTGAAAGATAATGGTTGATCAAATATTATTAAGCAATGATGATTAATTGATTAGAGAATCGTATTCAAGCAATGATGATCAAAAGGTCTGTAACGTCACAAGACCTAAATTGAAAAAAAATTGTATATTTTATCTTTTAATTATTTATTAGAGCTTCTATAAAATTATCAATATTAATCAATACATCTAATGGAAGCTACTAAACATCATATACGTCAAAATATTTCATTATATTCTTTCATCAAAACTCATTTACAATAGTAAGGCAATCATTACAATCAATAATTCATCAAAAGCTACTAACCACAAAAGAATAAACGAGATAACAAAAAATATCAAAAGAAAAATATGAAAATTTTAACCAACCTCACTCCACAGAGTGCGAACCCCTTTCTTGACCTGAAATAAAGGAAATCATATAATAAGCTTACAAAGCCAGCAGAAATCTAAAACTCGCTAAAGCTTTCAATATAATGTTTTAGAAATCAATATACATGCTCATCTCAATCAATTCAAACAATAGCTTTCAATAATCTATCAATGATCATTTATCAATACTAAGAATCAATATGATCGATAATGAAAACCAGGAATCATTATGCTTAAATCTATAAATTAATAATATGTGCAAGAAATTAATTACAATAATAATGAATTAATCCATACAATATTAAATTAGTACTGCAATCATTCAACATTATCCTTCTCTTAGTGAGATGAATCATGAACGTATAATTGTCACATTATTATATTTTATCAATTACATTGTATATGCATAGGCATGATTGAAAAATGCATGAATCAACAATTGATTATTTTGTATGCTATTAATGTATGCATCAATATCATGTATTTCAACAAGGCAGGATTTTCAACTTTAATATAATATTTTTATCTTTTCATCTATCATCCATCACTCTTAACATTTATTCATTTAGTCAATTATCATTAGGATGGTTTTAAATGATCAAGAAAGACTCGTCGCTCTCTACTCGTCAGCTTAATCAATCATCAATTACATGCTACAACCAGGATAGCTTCACAAATCATCTTTAAGGAAAAATTTATCGGCCCTACCCTATTGTACAGGGTAATATTTTTTTATTAGGCGACCCATATTAATTATAGTATTAACAATCTTTTTTTTGCCTTACATGCAAATGTCACATTCATTTTATATAGATTATATCATTTTCCTATATAATGTTGTCACATGTGTACAATACTATGCAAAACAAAAAATTCTATGAAATCATACAATTCATCAATCTTCAGAAAATTATAACTTCCAATTTTCTCGATAAAATTTCATAAAATTATTGTAAAAATATCTATAAAAATCATATCCATCATATACGAAAAGTTACACAATAAAAGCTTGATAAATCAAGATAAAATATATTTTTATCATTTTTAGGAGGATTTAAAACATCAAACAAAAATAATTGAAAACAAAAATAGGAATTTAGTTACTTATAAAGATCAGAAGATTTTTCCTAATTGGGGTAATGAAAGAAAAAGATCAAAGCAGCTTGATCTCTCTTCCTATATCCATGTCGTCCCCCTTTCCCTCTCTTCTTCCTTCCATGACAAGCCACAAATGAAAATTTATATAAAAACTTGTTTCAGCGTATAGTGCCGCAGCGCCCAAGTAACACAACGTTGATGTGCCTCATGCGATTCTAGAGTTACTATAAAACAAGAAAAAGTGGTGCACTGAGGTGCCACTCTCTAGAGCTTCCTAGCACCGTTGCACTCGAAAGCCCAACACCGTAATGTTGTTGTAGGTAAAATTTTGAAAAATCATATTATCCAAAATAGGACTGTTACAGGGTCATAGTATGTTGTTGGTGGTCGGAGGATTGTAGTCAGGCGAATGTGATTAGATAATATTAGTCAAGGGATGATGGTGAGAAGATTGTGATTAAGAGACAAATATTAGATAACCATAATTAACTAACATGAGTTGAAGAACCATAATAAAATGAAGGTGTTTGAATTTTCATAGTCATAAGGCGGTGGTCGAAGGATCATAAATGAACAAGAGTTATTGGAGAGCCATAATTGAGTGTTAGTGGTTGGAACACCATAGTAGATTTGCATCCACCTTTGCCAACTATAGTGTAACTGTTCAAATTCTTGACTATCGAGATATTTTCCGCTTTGGCCTAAGGGCCTCATGATTTTATTCTTTTAGTATAACTTATAATTAAGGAGGTCACCATTTCCAAGATTTCTCTGGGATGAGTACCATTAACTACGGAGTTTCTTAATGAAATTGCAACAACTACACCAAAAGTTGCCTCGATTTTTAAGAATTCTGCTTCTTTTACTTGAGAAATTGTATAATCTTTTCACTTAAGTAACTGACATTCCTATTAGTATCTTTATCCCAGAATTATCCACAAAGCAGATAAGATTCTAGGTAACCCCTACAAGTTTAAATGGTGACTCCTATCTGAAGAGCGGCACAAGATCTTGCTTTGCAAGATCGAGACGAACCAGAAACAAGAACAGAGTGAAGATGAGAGATAGAGAGAAAAGTTAATCTTATTTTCTATGTTTCAGAGAAGACAACACAAGCTATATATAGACATACATGTTATAAGACAAGGCAGCTAGCCAATGAGAATAAGACACTTCATTGTTTCTTTTTATTTATTACATTATATTTATCTACTAATAGTCCCCTGCAAACTGATGGATTTGGAAGAACGGTCAGTTTGAGTCGTAATGTCTGAAACCTTGGAGTAGATAAAGATTTTGTGAAAATATCAGCAACTTGATCCAGCGTGCTAATTGGCAAGATATGAATGTTCTTATGTTGGATATGGTCTCGAACAAATCGTTGATCGATTTCGATGTGTTATGTACGAGCATGGAACACCGGGTTATTCAAATAGGCTTTGGGTCCTCTATTATGACCCGTTTGGATTCAAATTTGATCGATTTTGGTGTCGTTGGATTCATCTCTTCGTGACATATCGTTTGACAATAAGTTTGCTAAAATCGTAGTTCAGATGATCTCAAATTTAATTTTGAATCTTTTTTATTCATATTTGGATCAAGATTTGTGCCTGATCAAGATAATTTTTTTATAACATATCAATACTAATTATTCCAACACACTTTTTCTAACATTTTATAAATTGATAAGTTACCAAAAAAAAACGTTCAATCATATACATCTAATTAGTACTATAAACTATATCTTTTTTTGGGCATAGTAGGAGATTCAAGCACGAATGAAATTAAGAGGAATTTTGTTCGGTCGGCAACCGGCATGCGATCTGATCTCATAAACTATATCGTCATTATTACAAATATTTCAGCCTATAATATTAATAAATAATATTTATATGCTCATTTCTAAAGCTTCTACATATGATAGACCTCATTCGAAAGATATCAATTTTAAAAAAATTTCAGAGTCGTTAAAGTTATAAGAGAGAGATATATATATATATATATATATATATATATATATATATATATATATATATATATATATATATATATATATATATATATATATATATCGTGAATTAAATTATTATATTATAAAAGATTTACAATTAAAAACATAACAATAATAAAGCATATTTGCATTAGACTCATTTTCCTCGGCAACTTCGCGGACACGTGCCGGACTGCTCATCATGTTATATTTTGCCGAACACACTCTCCTCTCGAACCGAACCAAGCGGCCCAGATATTCCCCCGCCCTTTAGCTAGCCCCATCAAATTTCTCGTTGATCCTCGTTGATAGCTTCCCCACGATTCAGCGATCCTGCAGTTCCCCACCTACAGAACAAACAAACTGCTTTTTTTCTTTCTGCCTCCCCTGTTTTTACTTCTTAAGTTCAGTCACAGACCACTCTCTGGTCAGCAATGGATGAGCTCATCTCTCCTTCCTCATCGTGCTCCCCTCCACAGCACCCGCCACCGCCTCCCTTCTTCTCCGCCCACCCTATTCCAGTCAATTCGCCTGAGGCCCAGCCGCCGCCGCCGCCATCGGCGCTTCAGTACCGGATTCAGTGCCTTCTCCACTCCCGCCCCGAGTGGTGGACCTACGCCATATTCTGGCGCACCTCCTCCGATCTTACTGTTCTTTGCTTCGGCGACGGCCATTTCCGCGGTACGCGGGATGACGACAGGAAGCGCGCCGCCGCTGCTGTAACTGCCGTCGGCGACGTTGCCAACGACAGTGACGACGCGGAGTGGTTTTACGTGGTGTCCCTAACCCGCTGGTTCTCCGTCGGCGCCGCGACGGCGCCAGCTCGAGCTTACGCGTCGCTGGCCCCAATCTGGCTTGCCGGCGCCCACGCGCTGCAAACCTGCGGCTGCGACCGTTCTAGCGAGGCGCAGCTCCACGGCATCGAGACTCTCGTTTTCATCCCCGCCGCAGGAGGCGTTCTTGAGCTCGGTTCCGGCGATCTCGTCGGCGAGAACTGGGCTCTTGTCCAGCAAGCGAAATCCCTCCTTTTTGCCCCTGACGACGCTGATCCCGTCTACTCTGTTGTAAACAGAGCTCAAGTAGGGAACTTGGCTGGCGGATCGTCGTCGGTGGACTCCGAGCATTCGGATTCGGAGGGGCCGGGGCTTATGGTGGAGCGTCGGCGGCCGAAGAAAAGAGGAAGGAAGCCTGGGAGCGTGAGGGAGACTCCGGTGAACCACGTGGAGGCGGAGAGGCAGCGAAGGGAGAAGCTGAATCACCGCTTCTACGCACTCAGATCGGTGGTGCCCAACGTGTCGAGAATGGACAAGGCGTCGCTGCTCGCTGACGCAGTTTCGTACATCAAGGACCTTCGAGCCAAGGTGGAGGAGCTGGAAGCCGAGGCCAAGCGAGCGAGGAAAGAGATCGCAGTCGAAAAAGGTGGCTCCCCCACGAACACCATCAGCGGCGGGCCGGCGACCGTAGAGGTCGAGGTCAAACTTCTCTGCTCTGACGCCATGATCAGGGTTCAATCTGAGAACTTAAGCCACCCCCCGGCTAGGCTAATGGCGGCTCTGCGCGATCTTGATCTTTTTGTTCATCACGCCACGGTTTCCGGCCTCAAGGAGATGGTGATACAGGATGTGGTTGTTCAGGTTCCCGATGCTCTGCAGGGAGAAGACCATCTCCGGTGTGCTCTTCTTGCACGACTGGAGAAGAACTGAAAAGTTATGTTTTCCGGCGATTTATGATGGCTGTACATAGGAGAATAAAGAAGCAGAGGGTAATAAAGGATTTAGGCTCCAAGATTGTTCTTTTTCGGATCAGTTGTTGATTTGCAGCTCGCTTTCAAGTTTAATGAGAGCTTATGTTAGGATTTTGATAATTTACACTTTTTGTTGGCGGTTTAGAGACTTAAAGTGGAGTGCAGGTGGAAGAATGGGATGCAGGGTTTGGCCACAGCGTCGGATTCACGTGTAGGAGAGTTTTTGAGTGTATGAGCAATGTAATCGTACTAAGCTCTCTTGTCAAAAGGTTGATTTATCTAATTTTATCCTTATATTTTGTTTTTTTGCTTTTTGTTTGGAACATTTAGGCGAGTTGAAAGGGCACTTTATTAGTCACCTATAGTCTATAGTTGTAATAGAGACCGAGAAAGAAATATTTTAGAGATGATGACAATAGTTGAGCAATATTAATTGGATAATAATAGTCATATTATAAGTACGTAATCAGTAGACATCAATCAAATTGCAATAGACGGGCAATATAGTTAGGTAATGGTTGTCTGATAATAATAGTTGAGCGATGATAATTCGATGATGGCAGTCGAATGATGATAATGACTCACGATGGTCATCAGCAAAAAAATGCTGGAGAGCTCTAGTATTTTTAGATTTCTAAGTTCCCTTCAATCTTAAGTCTAATTCCCCTTTGTGTGGAGAAGATAAACACATTTATATGTATCTTAGAGACCTTAAATCCAAATGATCATGAGCCTGTTTGGTTTATATTGCCGATCCCCTCAATTTGACTATAAGCTTGTGAGATTTTGAGACTTTGGTATTTTAATTAATGTCCAAAAGTTTTAAAATTTGCTTAATATACTTGAATTTGATTCGATTTTGATTTATTTAAGACTTACATCTAATCATCTTTAATATCATTAGATTTGTCTTATAAAGACATTTAATTTAGCTATAAATTTGTTGAATTGAAATTTACTATAAAAATTTTTAATATAAAAAATATATATTGAGATTTATGTCAATCAGCGAAATTTATAGAAAACACAGAGAGAATTATGTAATAAATTTTTATAATTTTATCAATAGAAAATTGGCCTTTGCCGCTCCACGTCACCATGTAAGGTCAAAATGTAGAGTAAAAAAAATTACAAAATGCTATTTCCAGCATTCCAGGGATCAAGGAGACCACGCTGGAAACACTGATAATATAAAAAGGGAATTTACATGCATACCATTTTATTTCATATTATTTATATATCTATTACATAAAATTTTAATATTATATTGCTATCATTTAAAAAATTTTAATATCAAATATATCACTCATATATTTTTATTTTTACCACCCGTATATTATTTTTTTTAATTAGATGTTAGACATGTAATATTAAAGTCTTAAATATTAAATATGTAAATAACCTAAAACAAAATGATATGTATGTAAATCCCCCTAAAATTAAAAATAAAAAATAAAAAAGATTGAGTGACAATATATTTATAGTAAATTTTAGACATAAATTTTTGCTATTAAAATTTTATTTTAGCTAAATTTTTTTCTGAGGAAAATAATGTACTCTGTTGGAGGCAGACTTGATCTGTTTTTGGACTATTTTTTATTTATTTTTTGTATGAAAGAATTAATTCTGATATGATTAGTTTGTTCTGTAGCGTTAGCTTGGAAGGATTTTTTTTTTTTTTTTGGGAAAGTTTAGAGGCGTTAGCCCATTTCATTGCTATAAAATAAGATTACAAGTAAAAAGTTGACTATACCACAACCGTCCAGTATAATCCAACATACAGATATTATAAAGCAACAATAAAAGGAAAAATACAATCAACCTATCAGCATTTGCTGCAGAAGTAAGACAAAAATACATTCCATAAACAAAATTGCAACAGGACCAGTCAATCACAAAGCCAAAACTGATTGACAGATAGGAAGAAGATTGCAAGCAGGCAACAACCACAGCCAAAAAACACCAATGCTCGCGAGGCCAGAAGTTCCTGGAATCAGAAATAAGAAAATTGGATTGCAGCGAAGAGATTGATCCCTGGTTGCCCCAAAGGCCCTCCAAGGGATCCAGTCGAGAGAGCATCATCATCGTCCAGGAACGGCCAATGCAGATATGGCGTCTCCAATAGTCCCAATAACCTCTTATCAGCCAGTGACAACAAGTCAGCCAGATTTCACAGCAAAGGAGGAATGCCAACATCAAGTAATTCTGTTTTGCCCATGCCATTTTGAGACTTTAGTAGAAATAACTCTGTTGATTTTAAGCTTCACAGTAGTGGTACTAGAGGCATTAGCATTGAATCTCCTTTCATTCCTCTCTCTCCAAATAAAGTAAATCAAACAACTTATAGAAAAGAAGTAAAGTTTTTTCTTAGTAGAAGAGAAGCAGTCGTTCTCATTCACCCAGTCTAACATTTGCATCAGATTTGGATCAGATTTGAAATTTAGGGGGAAGGATATTTAGGTTTGGGTTGGAATGATTTTTCTGTTTTGAAAATGATTTTTTTATTTGAAATTTATCATTTGCTACCGGCTAACTCCTTGGAAGTCTTATATAATGTAGCGATTATCTTCCTCGATGGTTTGCCAATATCTAAAAGGATCATGCCATGTTAAGAGATTTTCATTGAGAATAATGAGCAACCCCTAAGGTTGGGAAAATTATTCTATGCGGATGGCGAATGTCGTCCGAGGACCAATCAAATGAGACACGTCAACCTTTTATTGTACCGCGGCTCGGTACCATAGCATCCGAACGTAGAGTTGCATCTGGCGTCCATACAGAATAATGGATCTCGAGAAACAAGATCATCAAGAATGAGAAGATTTCCCAAGATCGAGGAAGTGCAAAAGAAAAAGAAGATTACGTGAGATCTAGAAAGGACTTCTAAATGGTGAAAGACTTCTATAGACTAAGAAAGGACTTGTGGGGAATGGGATGACTTCAAGTGAACTTTAGGTTTTCGGTCATATCGTGTGTAGGGCTTGAATATAGCTACTTATAGTGGTGAAAGTTCAGAGTAATTAGCGAGTTTCATTTTTTGGGCTTAAACATGCCTTTCCAACTATTTTTAGATACATATCATGTTTTAATACTAATTTAGGGGAATAAGTTGATTCATTTCTTAGCAAAGAGGTTCTCATTGATGACTAAGGTGTGGATCATGGTTTGAAATTTTGTAGATTTTATGATTTTACATAACAACTTTAATTAGAAGAGTATTGTTATACTTATAAACTTTGATGTCCGAAAGTTGTGAATAACTAGTATGATCATCATCTAATCAATTATAAATTTGGATGGAATTTTTCCGATCTAAAGCTTCCAATTATAGGCCAACAAAGTTAAGAATTTACAATAAGATTATCAAAACTCTATGTTTAGCAAAGCTAAAGTTGATATGACGTTGTTTAGTGTTATTAGGGGTGCCAATATTTGACACGACCCGAAAACCCGACTCGAATCCGACCCGAAAATTTTGGGTTAGGGTCAACCCGAACCCGAAACGGGTCGGGTTCGGGTTCAAACTTTTGACCCGTTTCAAAAATCGAGTCGGGTTCGGGTTAACCATTTGACCCGAAATTGACCTGAAAGTGACCCGATTTTGACCCGAAAACCCGAATTTGACCTGAAAGTGACCCGGTTCGGGTTAACCATTTATTTCTAAGTACGTGTATATATATATATATATATATATATATATATATATATATATATATATATATATATATATATATATATATATGTGTGTGTGTGTATCTAAAAAAAATCATAAATAAATGTCACATAATACCTCTTGCCACCTTAAGATATGTTTTCTTCATGTCACCTAAATAAGAATGAATTAAAGATAATAATACAAATTCTCTATTTATTATAGATTTGCATGCTATCTTAGTTGATTTAGCCTCTACACAAATGGGACACTTGAAAAAATTAGAAATAAATATGTTCTGTAATATTTATAATCCATGCATTTTCTTAATATTAGAAAATTTAGCATGCCCCAATCTATTATGCCATAAATCCATACACTCATATAAGCAGAAAAAGAAGTTTTATTAATATCATTGATAACATTTAATCTGAATAGACCATTGCTCACATAACCTTTTCCCATAAAATTATAATTTTTTGTTAATACTATTTCATCACTCTCAAAAATACATTTACCATCATATTTTTCAAGTAAAGAGATAGAAACAAAATTATATCTAATTTTTGGTGCATGTAAAATAGTAGTGTGTAAGAGCTTTTCGTGATGTAAGCTTGATGTTAATATTTCTTTCTCCAACAACCTTTGCAACACTAAAATCTCCCATGAAAACTTGTTCTTTTTCTTCTTCACCAAGACTAGTATAGGAGGAGAATACAATTTTATTTGCACAAACATAATGAATAGCTCTCAAATCTATCACCCATGAGTTTCCTTCAACAAGATTAGCTACTGAAATTACATCAATAGTAACATCATTGGTCTCTGCAATGTTAACATTTGGTTTATCATTTAATTTTGTGCACCTGCATTATCTAACAAAATATTCTAGTTTTTCACAAACAAAACAAGCAATTTTCTTATTTTGTTTATTTCCTTTGACTTTGAAATTTGTATTTCCTTAATTTTGTTTGTAGAGAGGATTTTTTTTTTTTTTTAATTTTTTATCTTCTTAATCCCCTTTTTTATTAAATTTGCTTTAGTAAAACCTCTGACACTTTCTAAATTAGTCTTTTTTATGTTAGTCTCTTCAATTCAAATTTTAATAATGACTTGCTCTAAACTCAAATTTTAATAATGTTGCTAAGTCGGAAATTATTCTAGCCATATTAATCATTGCATAATCCATAAGATCTAACGTCAATATTATTATATAAATAAAAGAGTAATAAAACAATTATAGTTAGAAAACTTATCAAATAGGTAAATCGAGGCGTGCGAAGCACCGTTTTAAAATTAAATTTTCACTCCTCCCTGGTGCCAAGGTACACAACAACCAAACTCCCAGAATTCAACAGACTTTTCGACGATCTGCACTAATCGCAACGGGAAGCAATAATAGTGATGTAGATATTTACACTGATCAAATGTAAGGTGGAGTGAAGGAAGAAGAAGGAAAAAAAATATATAAACTTCATCATACCCAAGAAGGTCATATATATACCAGAAATATATTGTTGTTTTAATTACAAATGTTATGACAAATAATTTAAATATTTTCAATTCAAGAGTAATAAAACAACAATAAGTATTTCTATTACAACAACAATAAGTATTTTCGTTATTTTTTTTTTTCCGAAAAAAACACATTATAACACAATCAACTACCGAGGTCTAACAATCAATTTTTTATATATTTATCTCTCCTCTATTAAGAACCCGATCAAGCCAATCACAGACACCACTTAATAACATTTCTAACCTCTCAAAACTCCTCATAATGCCACAAGAGATAACTTCTATAATTCATATCTACTAATATTACATTAAAACCTTCTCTAACTATCAAAATTATAATATTTGTAATCAGTCTTTTTAACTAAGTTAAACCTCATAATTTTCCCTCTCCTAAAACTTTGAGATAAAAAAAAAAATCTCTTATGCACTATCACTACAGGAAAACCTGTTATTACCGGCGGACGGAATCCGCCGGAACAGATGTAAATTCCGACGGTATCGGTTTTTTCCGGCGCATGTACCGGCGCAAATATCTCCGCCGGTTTTGAGTGCGTCGATAAATTTGTTCCGACGCATATTTCGCGCCGGAACCATTTCCGGCGTTGTTTCCGACGCATTACCGGCGCATTAAATGGGTTGTTTGCCGACGTGAAAAACGTGAAACTTCCGGCGCTTATTGCGCCGGTGTTTACCGTCGCAATATACGACGTTAATTACCGGCGGATTAAGCGTCGGAATGTCGCCAGCAAGATTCTACGCTTATTTGCGACGCAATTGTTGCGCCGGTAATTAACGGCGGGATATTCGCCGGTACTGACGCTCGATACATTCGTTGTATCGTAGTTTCCGGCGCATAATCCGCCGGAAACCTGTAGCATTGACAAAAAAAAAATTGCCATCCCAGCCAACAATCCCATTTCCACACCTGCAAACCTATCAATTCTAACAGATACAAATTTTTCCAAAAGCAAGCAGTTCACAACTTCACAATAATTTAACAGTTTCACAACAGTTTAGTACTAAAAATCAACTGATAACATCATTTTCAAAGTAATACAACCAATAACACAAGTTAATAACACAAGTTCACATAAAAATAAAAGTTCATTTCAACTAAATTACACTACTCTGACTCCGTCGACTCCTCCTCAGGTGAAGCTACGTCTTTTCCACTCAGTTGCTCCCTCATCTTGCGCATTTCATCCAGCAACTGATTGTGTTGCGCCTGTGCTTGCAGCTGAGCTTGAACCTGTGCTTGCACCTGTGCTTCCAGCTGAGCTTGAACCTGTGCTTGCAGCTGAGCTTGCCAATCAACTTGTGATTTCCTTACTTGTTCTAGCTCAGCTTGAAGGGCAACTATTTGTTGAGCTTGTAAGGACTCATGCGAACTGGATGCGAAGCTGGATGCAGTAGAGGAGGTCATCCCCTCGTATGCCTGAGCTTGCGCACCTAAGCCATATACTCTACCATGCTGCATTCCTCCGACGGCCTGCGACCACATGCGATACTCAGAATATTCCATAGAGCCGCCAGAAGAGCCCTCACCTGCTGCGGCACGAGTCTCTCGAATCCGTGTATATTCCTCCTGTGAAAATCGAATATAAGTATATATATAATTAAACTAAAACTTATAAAATATCAAATATTTATAAATATACTTACATGGGCCTTCCTTGCTCTCTCATCAATCCATTGTTGATCCTCCTGTCGCTTATGAGTGCGACTATGCAATTCCACAGGAGTTGGTTCTCTACCAAGTGACGCTTTCTGTTACAATTAAGAGAGTTTTATCAATACTAATTATTAAAAAACAATTTCAAAAAATAATTAAAATTCATTACCAAACGACGCCTGTGCTCAGTATGTGGAACGGAGCCTCCTCTTGGAGATTCCATTATGGTGGGCAAGAACTCTACTCTTTCAAAAATTTCTTCACTACTGAATCTTGGTGGAGGAGGAATCATCACCATTTTATTTTTAGTAAAAGCTTCTTTATTTCGCCTGAAAGGATGACTTTGAGGCAAAAACATTCGATGACAATCGAACCAACTGTTCTTCCTACCATACTTTAAAGTGAATGATTTTGTATTTTCCAAATAATATGGACAAGCTAACTTGCCTGAAGTGTTCCAACCTGAGAGCATACCATATGCAGGAAAGTCACCAATTGTCCAAAGTAATGCTGCTCTTAGTGTAAAATTCTGTTTGGTGGAGATATCATATGTACTTACTCCTTCTTCCCATAATAAACTTAAATCATCAATCAGAGGTTGTAAGAAAACGTCAATCTTTAATTTTGGATTATGTGGCCCTGGAATTATAAGTGACAGAAACAGATAAGGAGTAGTCATACATAACTCTGGAGGAAGATTGTAAGGAGTGAGTATCACAGGCCAACATGAGTACGGTGTAGCCGACTGACTGAATGGAGTAAAACCATCTGCGCATAAACCTAATCTGACATTTCTTGGTTCTGCCGCAAATGTGGGATGTGTACGATCAAAGTGCTTCCAAGCCTCTGCTTCTGATGGATGTGTGATAACACCTTCTTGTGGAATGCGATCATTATGCCATCTCATATGTGCAGCAGATCTCATGGATGCATATAGCCGTTGCAGTCTTGGAATTATTAGAAAATAGAACATCTTACTAACAGACACATCCTTCTGTTTTCTTTTATTTCTAGATTTGGGTTTAAATATTGGTGCATTGCAATGACGGCATACAGTTTATGCAATATCTGCTTTAAAGTATAGCATGCATCCATTGACACAACAATCTATCTTTGTGCATGTCAAACCAAGTTTCGAAACTAACTTCTTTGTCCGATATAGATCTGTAGGAATTAAATTATCTGTCGGATTGGTTTCCTTAAGCAGCCCAATGAATTGATTAAAACATTCACGAGCAACATTATATTCAGCCTTGATGCTTAACATCTTCACAGCAACAGATAGTTCTGAGTGAGTCGTGCACCCTTTCCAGATTGGTTGCTGTGCAGCATGCAATAAATCATAAAAATTCTGTGCCTCCATATTCGGTAACTCTTCATAAATTCCAGTTGCATCATGAACTAATTCCTCAAGATTTGGACGGATGTTTTCAGCCTCAGCAACATTACTACTTGTAGAAGGACCGCATTGATAATCAAATTGTGGCTCATACTCACCATGACAAGTCCAATACCAATACCGTGGCATGAATCCTCTGCGATATAGATCAACAGTTACGTCATCTGGTTCTAGGATCACTAGATTTTTGTGTTTAGAACATGGACATCGAAACTTTCCTTCAGATATAAAGATCGGCAGCTGTTTCGCTTGCTGAATGAAAAAGTTCACCCCATTGATGAATTCATCAGTTAATGTCTTCCGACTTTGAGATAATCGGTTATACATCCAACTTCGTTGATTTCTAATATCCATAACCTATAAATAAGAGTAAAAATTTAATGGATTTATATATTTCTAATATCCATAACATAAAATTATGTTATACTTATTAATGAATTGTTCGCTCAAAGTCACAATACCTTCACTAGGTCTACTAACCACTAAAGATATGGAGTAATGTTGATCTCCATAATCCAACTTTACCTTCAACTCCCTCTAGTCTTATCAACAAGAACAATACCATCAACAAAAAGCATGCACCAAGGTACATCCTCTAGCAAATATCTAGTGCTAACAACCATGACTAAAACATAAAAAAAATAGACTAATGTTGATCTCCATAATCCAAGTTTACCTTCAACTCTCTCTCTAGTCTTATCAACAAGAACAATATCATCAACAAAAAGCATGCACCAAGGTACATACTCTAGCTAATGTCTAGTGCTAACAATCATGACTAAAGCAAAAAGATATGGACTAATGTTGATTTCCATAATTCAAGTTTACCTTCAAATCCCTCTCTAGTCTTATCAACAAGAACAATATCATCAACAAAAAGCATGCACCAAACTATCCTCTAGCAAATGTCTAGTGATAACAATCATGACTATAGCAAAAAGATATGAACTTAAGGCTAATCCTATATGTAATCCAACCGAAATAGCAAAAAAAATTGAAAACAAAAATCAAACCTTCGGTTCTCCTCGGCGGCGCGCGACTAGGCAGTGCGATTCGGAAGGAGGCTCGGCGCGACTAGGCAGAAAATGCGCGCGACCCGAAGTCCGGTGACCGTCGACGGCGAAGTCCGGTGACCGTCGGCGATGTCTAACCACGGCGAGCGACGAACGGCGACGGAGGGCGACGGGCGAAGCAGTCGAAGTGAGAGAATGTAAGGAAACAAATGACGGCCAGACGGGTTCGGGGTTGCGAAATAGGGCTTTTACCGGCGGACGTTCAGCCGGTAATTGCATTAGTGACGTCGGTATAATTTCCGACGTCTTATCCGTCGGTTATATTTCGTTGAGTTTAAATACGCCGGCGCAATTTCCGCCGGTAACATACGCCGTAATAGTTCCGCCGTAACGTGCGACGGAAATGGTTCAGACGTCCCAATAGCGTCGAACGTTCCGGCCGAAAATGCGTCGGTAACTTTACGGCGTATTTTGCGCCGGAAAGTTTGACGCAAACTTTACGTTGGACAAAGCCGCCGGAAACTGCGCCGCTTACTACCGTCCATAATTTTCCGCCGGAAAATCCGACGGTATTTGCGTGTTTTCCCGTAGTGTATTCCTAATTTATTTATATGTATCAAAACTTTTAATATAATACTAAAACAATAAACTATTTCTCTATTGCCTCATATTTTTCTTCACGTAATAATATATTGCAATCTATCTCTAATCATAAATGTTAGAAAACATTGAAAAGATATGTTGTTTAAGGGGAAGATTATTCCCTACTGAATTCAGACACAGAAAGCAGTTCGGTTTTATGACTGTGAGCAATAAAAGGTCAGTAAAAGAACAGTTACTATTCGCTACTGCACTTTTATTAATCTCTATGTCCAAACTCTGCACGTAATAATATATCTGTTTAAGGAGACTCCACACTCTTAGGAATGAGAGAGGAGAGGACCTACATAATGACATTTTAACCCTACGCTATGCCCCACTTGTGCTTGTGCTCAACGACATGGAAGCCAGGTCATGGTCGTACATCAAGTCCGGGCTACATAGCCTCTAATCAAACACCTAGCAAGCTAATTTATTTTAATGCCCTTAATACTTTGATAGTGGCCTACTCTTGGCCTTTATCTTGATAAAAATCAGTGTACTATTCATTGAAGTAGCGTTTCTACTCATTCGACTAAGAAATTGACAGCTTCTCTTATGGCCGTAATGTAGAGTTTAATGATTTATGTATTAGTAATTAAGTTGGCCCTTAATGGATACCATTAAGCATTAACTGCATGCTATGAAAAATCTTAGAGCTTGTTCGAGATTTATTTTATTTTTCATTTTTTTTTACTTTTTATAAATACTTTTATTTAATATATTTTATACATATTTTTTTTTTTGACAAGTAAATAAAATTATGTTTAAAAAGGCCCAACTATTTATAAATTATTTTGAACATTTCAAAAATAATTATCACTACAACTGTGTATTTACTATGCTGACGTGAGATGAGTCCGGATTTTATGAGGGTGCACAACAAATATATAATTTTGTATAAAAAATTGTGTACTTACTATGCACCCTCACAAATCTGAACGATCAAAGAACTCTGCACGTAATAATTTCTCTATAAGAATAGGATTGCAACATTGGGAACAAGACTGCAAATATAAGCTAATAAAAAATTCATTAAAAATGAAACAAATTGATTGATTATTTATATTTTAAACCTTTAAAACTCTATAAATTGCAAGGAAAGATCAAAGAAGCAATGTTATATTTGATCTACATATATATTTTTTGTTTTAGGGAAATATTATATTCGAATTTATGTTCTTTATAAATATAATTCTTTAATTTTCTCATCTTATAAATGTATTATTAATGATATGATAGGTGAGAAGACTGCTCAAGAAAAAATTTGCTCTTTCAAATCTCTCCTTCTCTCTCCCATCTACACATCATTAGCTATAAGTCCATTAATCTTTCATACATAATAAATTTATGGTCAAATCATATAAGATTTATAATGTAATTTTAATATATTAGTGTATTACAATGCCACATTCACATTTTTGGGTGCATGGCGGCCTTTCTTAAAATCCAGCAACTTTATAACATATAATGAAATTATTATTTTTAAATTTTAATTTTAATATGTCACATAGTCTAATTTAATTTTAAAATGATTATTTAAATTAATATTTAACTATAAATATTATTATTTTAAAATTTAAAGTAAAATTGAAAGGTATAATTATTTTATATATATTAAATTAGGTATGTCAATTACTTTAATTAATTATTGATTATAAATATAATATATGATATTAAATTTAATTTTTAATAAAAATTCTATTTGTATCTTAATTAAAATATTTTTAAATGCTTTACAATATTATTGTGATTTAATTACATTGTTGTTATTATTATTGCCAATGTTATTTTGTGCTAAAAAATTAATGATGATAATTGAGAGAAGTTTATGTCCTAGCTTTTTTAGAAGATCCAACACACACGCGACACGCACAGTAAGTAAAATGCAATATTCTCTATAATTTTTACTTGGAAAATCCAAAAAGAGTAAAAATTATGAAGCTTAGCCCAATTGAAATAAGCCACTATGTTAATAGGTTAATTTCAAGGTTTGCTTTGCTCCTCAATTGAATAAGATAGAATTATAAAGTACATAAAAAAGTTTATATTTATGTGAACGTGAATAAGTAATAGTTGAATAGTGTTAGTCATATTTAATGATTGAATCACCGTAGTAGGATGATGATGAAAGTTGAGCGATAAAAGTGGGGCGGAAGTAGTTAGATCAAATGATGATTAATAGACTGTGATGATTGAAGAGATGGTGTTTAGAGAATGACATTCAAGCCATAGTGATTGAATTGCAACAAATGGGTGACATTAATGGTCATTGGTAGCGTTTATTGACGTTGAATATCAAGTAGAGCTCTAAAATTTATTAGATTTTAAGCCATCTCCAAACTCACGTAAATGACATAGTTATATGAAAAAGAAAAGTATATTTATAATATGTTTGGGTGTGGCATTTTGATAAATTTGATCAAAATTCTATAATACTCTATTAAATGGCTTGTATTTGATAAATTTGAAAAAAATAATTATAATACTCTCTTAAATGACTCATATTGAATCATTTGATCATAAATCAGTTATTCAATTTTTCATTACTTTAATGACATTATAATCGAGTAATATATATTGGGTATATTGGATTCATCTCATTGAGCAACTCTACTTGACTATGAGCATGTAAGTTTTAGAGATCATTTCATCCCCTCAATGAATGCCCCAAAGTTTTTTATTTTTCTTTTACTTTGGGCTTATTTAGACTTGAATCATATCACTTTTGATGTTATTATGTTCATATTTTCAAGCTACTCGGTTTGGTTATATGTTTACTGAAATTGTAGCTTGAATAATTTTAAATTTAATTTTTAAAATATTTAATATAAATAATGCATCAAAATTCCAATCAATCAAGTAAATCTTTTTGAGATGTATAATCCTTAAAGCATAGAATTATCATCTAGCTTATATGCCTATACAAATCTATTCTTAATCTATTATATTATCTATTTTAAAAAACATTTTCAAAATAAATTTTTTATTTCTAAATGAAACTCTATAAATTATAATTTTTTATATTTAAATTTTTATTTCTATTCATATATTATGAGAAATATTAACTAAAAGTGTATCTTCTCATAGACATGAACAGTTTAATTAAAAATGATCAATTTTAAATCAACTTTTGTCCCTAACAAATATAGATATACACAATAGGCCAAGTAACTCATATTCATCATTTTTGTATAGAGTAATGCTTCTCAACCTCACAAGCTTTGTATGCAAGGAGTGAGGGCTATTAGTTACACCCTATTCATTATACTTCAAAGAAGAATTACTTCTTGGTAGAATAGAAGTTATAGACTGTAAATACAACTACTTGTCCCTTTCTTCTTTCCTGCTTTGACTTAAGATTTATTCTCAATTTCATAGTGAACAAGTTTTGAACTCAACTGCTCTTGTGATATATATCTTAGATATAAATCCTTTCTTTTTTAGGCTTGGGCATATGAAAGAGGGGTTAGTATATGTGCAAGATTTATGATCATTCTTTTAGTAATATTAATATCTATTGTGAGACATTATTACGTTTGTCCTAAAAAGATGTTTCTTGAAGCGATTATGCTTCGGGTTGGAAAAAAAATGTTGGCATAACTTATTTCATCTAAGAATCTCTTTTCTCATATTCTTATATTGATTTACTTGCCTTTAATTGAATCATCAACACCTACGGTCATAAGTTTTGCCCGCAACCCTACGATGCTATCGATGTCAAAAATCCTCTCGATGCTTGGATTGGTCAAGATGTGAGCATTCATATGAATTTTGTGATGTCATTTAAATGATTAATTATTTTGTGCGGATGCCGAACATCGTTCAGAGACCAACCAGAATGCATCACGTCACCCCTTCATTGTGTACCACGGCTCGGTACTATTCAGTACCGCTAACATGGCTACGCCTTATTCGCTTCCGAACGTAGAGCTACGTCCGGCCTCCGAACAGAATAATTTCTCCATTTAGATGAGCTTTTATAAGTGCTACCATCTAAAATTGTCTATGGTGGAATTTTTCATCAAACCTTGATTGACCAAATGCTTAAATATGCTTTTAATCCATTTCATCAGCCACTAAAGCGACACCTTCACCAACTATTATAATAATTTATGTATCATAGTAGATATATATTATGGCACTTTAAAGTACACCAACATTCAATATTTTTTAGTATTATAATATAAGATAGAAATCTATCTTCAAATTTTTTAATAATAGCATGAAATGAATATTATTAATGAGTCAAACGAGATGATCCAAATAATAGAGCTTTTAACTCTATAAAGTTTATCATGATAGAAGCCTTTGTTCTTGTGGCTATATTTTATTATTAATTGTTATAATCCAGAATTGAATGAGAATTATATTTTGAAAATATTATAACTATAACATCATATTTAAGTTGGGCTAATCTTTTTTTTTTTTTTTTTGTTGCACCCAACAACCTAAGATTATAAGATGTGCAATTTTTGTATGGTGTATAGTTGCAATAATTTTGTAAATTAGTACAATTTTATGTTTTTTTTAATTAAAAAAAATTACGCATATATATATATATATATATATATATATATATATATATATATATATATATATATATATATATATATATATATATATATATATATATATATATATATATATATATATATATATCATGTGGACGAATAGTCGTCCATATGACAGTAAAAATCGCCATCCAAGTAATGATATGATATGTTTAAATAATTTAAATTATTTTCTTTTTTTTAATATTTAAATACGCAATCTCCTTTCAAAATTTTTCCTAAAAATCAATTTTAAAAAGAATCAAGTGATTAATTTAAGTTAGGAATAGGTTCACAGTAGTAAAAAAATTTTGAAAGAAATAAAAAAGTTAAACAAAATGGTGCATTCCATTGAATACATCAAATTGTCTAACATATTTAGAATAAGTCAAACAGTTTGCCACATTTAATGGAATGCATCATACTATTTAACTCATTCCATTGAATGCGCCCTTTAATATGATGCATTGTTACCGTTCTAAATTCAATTGGCTGGGAGTTATGCGGGGTGAATACGCGAGTTTATTTGTTCCATTTTAAATTTTAAAAATTACATGCACTTTCTTTTTTAAAAAAAAAACCCTATTTGGTATGCTGTTTCTCATTATTCATTTGTAAAACTCATCTCTCCAATCCTTTTGAGACTTTTTAGCGTTTCACACTATTTGTCCGCTCCCTATTTTTCTAATTTTGTTTTAGATAAAATAATTCGAAGAACTGCGCGCACTCGTGGCGATATGGATTATAATATTAGGTGCAGCAAGCGAGAAGATTTTATTCCTGTCGGGTCGGATCTAATATTATTCAATCTGATCATTAGCGAACCACATTTAGCAGTTACGAAATAATTTAATCGCCTTGATTCATATATCGTTGACGGCCTCATATTTCTAACTGGAGAGATTATTAAGGTTACGACGTTATGTAATATAAAATAATTTTAGAGTACAAAATATTCGATCTGTCTCATAATCTTTATTCTCTTAAATGCACAAAAGGCTCATATGCCAGACGTTACGCCATTATTGGGTTATATTATTTGAGTGGATTTATGAGAAAAGTTTTGTTAGAATCATGACATGAAATTAAAGATAAGATTAGAGAGAGTCGCTTTAGATGGTTTGATTACATTAAACAGAAACCTTCTGATGAACCGGTTATGAAAGTTGAGGTATTAAATTTGACTTATGTTAAGAAAGGTAAATGTAGACCTAAAAAGGCTTGGTTAGAAAATATTAGAAATGATCTTTCTTTATTAGATTTAAATAAGAATTTGACTTTTAACATGACAGAATGATGAAAATTGATTAATGTAGCTGACCGGACAAAAGGTTTGATGTTGTTGTTGTTGACGATGATGATTAGAAAAGCTTTGAGAATTGACTTTCTATGAGCAGATAAATTATTCTATGCAATCTAGACGAGAAGAATCGTCCAGATATATGAATATGCACATTGTAGCATATTTATATATAATATGTATCAAATCAGTATGTATATAATGTGTACACTCACAGTTCAAAAGATAATTTTCGTTCGGATTCCACTTAGAATAATTTCTTTTAGGAGTAAAGCTCTTAAAGAGAATTTGAAGTGTCAGATAGACAAATTTATGGTACCTATTCAAAAAAAAAATTGGCTGTGGGAATTTTTTTTAATCATATTTCTTTGTTTTCTTTTTTTAGTTATTTCTCTCTTAATTCTATTGAGAAAATTAAGGGTAATTTTTTCTTTATTGAGTAAAGGTGTCCTCAAGTTGAAGGAAATGCTAATGGTATCTTTTTTTTCTATCATACACGATGAGAGAAACAATTAAGAAAATTATGAATTAGTTATTAATGTAACAAATACTCATTGGTTTGCTATGGATGTGGGATTGCATATGCCAAATCATAAAAATTTTGGTGTTCTATTTTTGTTGTATCCGATCGTCTTATGCTAATTTTATGGCTCATAATACTTGCTTTTGTGTTAATGCTTCCATAGCATAAAGTTAAGTACAATTTTCATAATAAATGGTATTGGAACAAGGATTTATATGAGAAATATGGAGATCACGAAATCAGAGATTTAAACGTTCAATAGCTTAACCAGTTTTTGACATTTGAAAAGTCAAGATCGTAGTGTTTTAGTCTAATATGAACGATTAAAGGCACTTAAGGAGCATTCTAAGATTTATATGAAATAAGGAGAGAAAAACATGCTACAAAAATGGTTGAAATTAAAGACAGTCTCAATTATTCAGTTGTGTTCAATAAATAATCACTTAAGAAAAATCTTGGATGAAAGAACATCTGAAAATTTGTGTCTTAAGTTGAAACATGTAGAGGTGTCAAAATGGGTTTTTTGGTCGAGTTTGGGTTCAATCAGAATTTGGCCTCTCTTCAACTGAAATCACCCGAACCCAACTTGATTAGCTAAACGGGTCACAAACTCAAACCGAAATCGATCCACTATCCTTGTCGGAGTATGATGGGTGATTGAGAATGTAAAGACCATTTTGCTCCCAGGTTCGTCCGGAACGAAATTGGATCGTCCGGGACGATCGGTACAGGTTGTGCAGGAAAACATGTTTGGCTGAATGGTTCGTCTGGACGAAATTTGGATCGTTGGGACGAAAAATTTTCAGAGCCCTGCCGTCTGGGGACGATAATTAATTTTCGTCTGGATGAAATTTTTCTGAGCATGGATCGTCCGGGACGAAGTGCGATCGTCCGGGACGATCAGTCTGGATATATATATATAAATGAGATATTTTGAAGAGAGAGAAAAGCCCAGGAGAGAGAAAAACGAAGGGAAAAGAAGGAAAAGTGATTTTTGGGCGACGCCGGTCTGTTTTCGTCCGTTGTGACAGTTGAAGAAATTGCTGTACGCAAGGTAAGGCACAATCCGCCTTTCTCAATTTTCAGAACCTTCGTGTTTGGCGGTATTATCTGTCCGGAATTGATTTTTGTTCGTGATTTTCGTCCGTATTTCCATTCTGGTTCAGTTTTTACCGCGTAAGTTTCCGTATGTTGTTGACGTGCCGAGTGTGCACATTTTGATTATTTTCTGAAGATTTTTGTCGGGGTAGTTTTGATTTGACGGCGTTTTCCGTCGACTATATTTTTCTGTGTAGTCTAAAATTGTCTGAGCAATAGAATTAAAGTCTTGCAATGTTGTTATCTATATTATGTGCAAATTTGGTATTCTGTGAATTTTCAGGAAAATTGTGTAAATTCCGTATACAGCCGTTGTGCTGCCCGATTTTCGTGTAATTTCTGATTTTGTCCGGATTTCTTTTAAATTGATATGCTATCTGTATATGCTATAAAAAAGGAGTTATAAGTGGTCCGGAACCTAAGAGATTCGGTTAGTGTCTGGGAATTCTGAAATGAGCTCAATCTGAAATCTGAAATCAGTTCTGTTCCGGATCTGATGAAATCTGTTCTGGTGCCGTGAGCACAAAGGGAGCCATAAGGGGTCGGAATCCATAGAGATTCTGTCAGTGTCAGGGAATTTAGCTATGAATTAAATATCTGATATCTGATTTGAAAGGACTTCTGATTTCCGTATCTGTTGTGTAAGCAAGTTTGATTCTGGTTTGATATATGTCCGTATCTGTTCTGATTTGATCTGTTTCGTTTTGATCTGTATGATTTTGATATATGTCTGATTCTGTTCTGGTTTCTGTACGGATTTGGTTTGAAGTGTTTGGTTTTGGATTCTGGAAGTTTTGATTGGAGGTTTGTCGCTTTGCTGAGCTGTTGAGCTCACCCTTGCTTCCTGGTGGTTTTCAGGTTCTAGGAAAGGGAAGGAGGTCTTGGACTAGAGTTCAGAGTCTGATCTGTAGGTATTATTTTGTACTTTTGATTTTTTGTACAGACATGGCTCTTCTGCTCTGTTTCTTTCTGTCTGAGCCATGGTCTGTAGTTGTAGATGATTGTTTTGAGGAAAAGAATGAAAAACATATAGATATTTTGTTCCGCTGCATTTGATGTTTCATAGTAGCTATGTGTGTCTGTTTTTGAGTTGAAATGTTTGGAAGAATCAGTTCTGAAGCAAATTCCAAAGCCAGATCCTGGTTAGTTGGTCAGTTTTGGCCTGTCGCGGCCCAGTGCGAGCGGGATCCGTCCCGGTTCGGGTCGGGTCGTGACAGAGAATGGGCGAACAAAAGAGCCAGTGCGATTGGGCGAGCGAGCACGAGCACAATGAGCGGACAGGGACCAACTAGCAGCCACGATGGACACCGTGATGGACAGCGAAATCATTCAGCTTCGGGTTCTTTCGAGTTTTTGGATTGACTCGAACCCAACCCATTTTCAAACAGGTTGACTCGGACTTAAAATTTTTTGGTCGGATTTTCGGACCATGTCAAATATTGACACCCCTAAAAATATATTTACATGACTAAAAGCCTTTTCAACAAATTATATTAGAAGAGGAGACTCTACCTGCTTGACAACTAGGAAGATAAGCCTATTAAATCACATATGAGCTAGTTTAACTCCATCATTTAAGATTTTAGAAATATTAATGTGATTAATGATGACAACTATCAAGCTTTATTATTGTAATGCTCTCTACTTTTCATTTTATACGAGGCATTATATTATATGAACATGATAATTGTTGAGGACAGTGAAATTCGCAGCAATAGAGTGGAAAGATTTTACATCTTAGTGATGCATGAAAATTCAGCACACAAATAAGCAATTAAGATGAGAGAGAAACGTCCAAAATTTTTATGTGGAAAGCCCTAAAAAGAGAAAAATCACGGAGCCTTGTTTAGTTGAAATGATTCCACTATTATTTGAATAGGTTAAAAAATTAAGCTTGTCCTTCAACTCGAGGACAATGTGAATACAATATATTGAAGATCTTGTTAAACTTTGGATAGGTATTCCTAAGCTCGAATGAATGACAGATGTTGGAAATTAGTGACAATAGCTAGGGGATTGTTCAGTAGAGGTTTGACGACTGTTGGAGATCTGACGATGTTTAATAAACAGGCGGAAGTCCGACGACGGTCGGTGGTCGAGAAAAAATTTGGCAGTGACCAACGAACAAATAGAAGTCCGACGAAGATTGATGGATGTCCTACGCTGTGGTGATGGTGGTTTTCGATGGCACGCGTTAGTGGTGGTCGTCGACGCCGATGACTTAAAAATGCAAGAGAGCTCTCACTAGTTCTCTCTTCTCATTATGCTCCTCCTTTCTTTTCCGCCCTCATGTGAAGAATGAAGACCTATTTATAATTTTTTAGAGTGTCATGACTAGTAAATATGGAGAAGATCAATGACATGTTGGGAGTATTCCAACAGACAGCCGATGTTGACTTCCTTGACCATTAATCATTTATTGAGCATTTAAGGGCCTTAATGATGTCAGAATTAGGTGTTCTTGAGCTCGTTGGATTTGTCTTGTCAAGCCGCTTGATTTGACTATAAGTATGTCACATTCATATATCATTTGGTTACCCAATTAATGCTCTGAAGCTTTTTGGTGGGCTTTGATCCTTTGAGTTAAGCTCCTTTGGGCTCGGATTAGACTAAACTTGGTGTCTTTGTGATCGTCTCACTGAGACGATCAATTTGATTATAAGTTTGCTGAAATTGGAGTTCAAATGATATGAGATTTAATTTTTAAAACTTTTTATTCATATTCATATCGAGATTCGTGCTTGATCAAAATAATTTTTTGATGACATATCAATAATAATCTTAAATTATGTTAAAATTCACCTCCTTTAAAAAGGTGAATGTTAACATCTAGCGAGATGATAAATCAGCTAAAGCTCTATTTTAGGTCAAGAGGAGATCTTATAAGCTAAGGTCCCCTTCAAATCATGGCAACGTATAGAAGCCTTTTAGAAACTTTAAATTTATATTACTTGCTTTTCTTGTAAGAGAAAAGGAAGGATAAAGTGGAATTGCATATGTTGAAGAGAGCCACATGCATGCAAATAATAACCACAATGAAGAAGTTCACAAGAGCTAGAATACTTCCAGATCAATTGGTAAAATTTTTTATCTAGCTGATAGGTGCAAAGAACAATGGATTTTGTAATCAACTTCTTCAAGTCATAACTAGTATGTTTTGGGAGCTTTTTTTGGTACAAAAAATATATAATTTGACACGGTAAAATTAATGATACATAATAATAATGTGATTATTTTGTTAGATAGAGTCATACAAATACTAGATCTAATTAAGAAAATAATAATATTATTAAGTGACCTCAGCATTGTATAAGAAAAATAAAGTCCGTAGACTATATGTGTTCGATAGTGCAACATCGATTTGCGATGTGTTCGATTCAAAAATTTTAGTGAAGCATCACAATTTGAAGAATAAAGGAGACATACATTTTTAAGTTACATGACATAAGATGTTATAGATATTTGTAGATGGTTGGAAGGATCATTTTGCTCTTATACAATTTGTCCCTTCATTAAGTCATAGGAGATGGCTACTTCCATGTTGCAAGAGTTTACATGCATGCAGACAATTGGATTTGATGATACTACTAAGAGTGTAACATTTATGTTACATTTTTCTTTAAACTATTAACCTCAAACAACGTATATTTTTCTAATGTGAGTATGCAATATTGACCCTTTAATTTTCGAGCCTGTAAGAGCTCGGAGTGGTTGGCGTGAAGTGGAGAACTTATAGAGAATATTCATTTTTTCTAATTGGGGGGTTTACATACATAACACAAAATTCTTATATATTTATGTATCTAACACTTAAATCTTTATGTTTTATTTATGTACTACTCAATTATAAAAATATCACAAATATTAACTATTTTAAAATGAAACACATATTTTTAAATATTTATTTTTATTTGATTTAGACATTAAAATGGTATATAAGTGAATATAAATATTTTTTATTAGAAATGTAAATATATAAGAATTATTTAATATGCATGTGGATCTCTTTTTTTAATAATATTAAGTAAGTGGGAAGATTTATTAGGTATGATCTCAATGTCATGCATTATTTATATTGAAGGATTAATTAGTATCTAGCGTCGTATATTCATGAATAAAATATATGATAACAGATAAGCTAGATACCGAGCTTCTTCAGTAAAAGCTTGAAATTGAATGAGCTGATTTTTTTTTCAAACTTAGGCTTTGTTTTGGACGGCTTTTTTACTGCTTCTTAAAGCAGTTTTTTAATAAATAAAAATTAAAATTTTTGTACTAAAATGCTAACTGCTTTAAGAAGCATTAAGAAAGCCGTCCCAAACAAAACCTTAGATAGCTTTGAATAATGATGGTTTCTCTATTAGTTGATATTTGGGAGTTCAATTTGCATAGAAATATAAGACAATCTTGGGTTTTTTTTTTGGGTAATAAAATAGAGAAGAAATTATGAAGAAAGAAAATATGAGAGAAAATGTTCAAGAAGGAGAAGAAAATTACATAAAAAGTATTTCTAGGAGATTAAAGTATCATCTCAAAGAACTAATTGTACTTTTTTGTGGAATTTTTGAAGTGGTAATTTTTTTTTCTGTAACATATTTGTTATTATTAGGGCTGCAAGTGAACCAAACGGTCGACGAGCTACTCGATGTTCGGTTCGATTAAAGCTCATTCGTGATCGTTTAATTAACTAAAAAAACAAACTTGAACAATATTTTAAATACTCGATTATTAAATGAACAAGCTTGAACACTAATGCGTTCGGCTCATTTATGTTCGCGAACAATATCATTTGAAGTTCGTGAACAAACTCGACATTAAGCTCGATAAAAGCTCGATATGGCTATTTATTTATAAATTATTGTCTTTATTAATGCTACTTTTATGTTCATAGACAATTGCTTTTATTATAAATGTGTTTGTTCATATATATATGTTCATGAACGTATTTGTTTGATAGTTAAAAAAATTCGTTAGATATGTTCACGAACATGCTCAATGTAATCATTTGTTAGGAAGCTCGATAAAGCTCGTTTGTTAAGTTAATGAACATCTAAAAGTAGAGCTCATTTATAGCTCGTTCATGTTTGTTTGTTTAAAGCTCGATAAGCATTAAACGAACGAACATGAATTGAACATGAACCGAACATGAACACTCATTAATTTAAATGAATCAAACATGAACACAAACAATAAAGCTCGAACAAACATGAACCAAACTTGAACAAGCTAATATTAAATGAACACAAATATGAACACTCACATACTCGGCTCGGCTCAGCTCATTTGTAGTAGTTATTATCTCTTGTAAGTTATTTATGTTTTACTCTTGTTGAGAGAGTTGGTGATGTCGAGCATCTTAGCTAAATTATTTCTTCGGCATTTGTTAATTAGTTTGTTACAAGTTTGTTATAGGATTCTAGAATGTTCTTGACTTTTCTAGGTTTATCTTGCTAGCTTATAAAAATAAGAGTTGTAAGAGGGAAGACGATGAATATATTTTTGAGAATTTAGCGGTGTTTTCACTGTTTGTGTGTTCTAGCTTTGAGGAGCTTTATTTAAAATGCTTTATCGAATGATCTCCCTACATCAGTTGGGACTTACTTCTCTTCTCTATTGAATGATTGCATACTTAAGTTTGTCAAGGGTAGTTCATCATAATTTTGACGCCTTTGTTAATAGATCAAATCTCTCTGCTTTTGCATAGACATAGCTTTACTAAAGGTAAAGTACATTCATTTTAGTATCATATTCTATTGTACATGATCTATTAATTTTTTTTTAGTTTATTCTACTTAATTTTAGGTTAATAATTTCATAGCATAAAATTAGGGGCAGTATTTTTCTAACAATAAGACCATCGATAAAATAATAAATTTCACTCAAGGCTTTTTTTTGCTAGCGATTGTGTGATTTATTTGCTAATATTAGTATGATAAGAATTTGTATGTGCTTTGAACATGGAGCTTTTTATTAGAATTTAGAGATGAAACTTTCTACCAAATCCTCCACTAATATTGCATCTTGAGGTCGAAACTCAAGTACTCAACTTCAAGTTTATTATAATGCCTACCATTAACTACTCTTTCAAAGTTCTTCAAAAAGCAAATAATATCAAATTTAATTTGAAGTTAAGGTTTCGTTTGGGATGATTTTTCTCACCGCTTCTAAAAGTAGCTTTCTAGCACAAAAAAATTTAATTTTTATACTAAAAAACTACTTTAAGAAGCAGTATGAAAGACAACACAAATGAAGCTTTTGTTTGGGATGACTTTTTTACTATTTCTTAAAGCAGTTTTCTAGTATAAAAATTTAAATTTTTATACTAGAATATTGATTTGAACGAATCCTAAGTCTTCGAATGTACACATTCAGCCTCTCAAAAAGGAGTTCCTCATTCCAATAGTGAAAACAAACTTGATCTAAACTTCTTCTCATTTATCCTGAAATTAACTTGATATTTAGCTACCATGTGACTCCAAACAATTTGAAATAATGCATTTTTGTCTTCATATCGTGCATAGATAAACTGTTCTCGTTCAACAAGCTAAGTTGTATTCATTTCCGTAAAGCATTTTGTATTATATGCCAAATACACAAGCCATGAAAAGTTTCTGGCTTTACCTCATAACTCGCTGTTGCCTTTGTAAGTGTGTCAGTTGAAGTGCTAATCTATTTTGTCTTTGAATCTTTTTATAAACCCTATTGCTTATTGCCAAGTGAGTGGGTCTTAATTAATATGTGGCTTAAAAAAAATTCAGAAATGTTAAGTTGGCACATTTGGCTTTGTTTAAGTCAGTTTTTTTACTGCTTCTTAAAACAACTTTTTACTATCAAAATTTTATGCTTTAAGAAGCAATAAGAAAGCTGTACCAAATGAAGACTTAAGCAAAATGAATGACTGGTTATGAAAATAAGTGTATAATGTATCATTTCTAGGCTTATTAGTCTCTTTTACTGATATATTCATTCAATTTTCTATTATTTGACCAAATTTCTTATGCATTACTGTAATATATTCAAATTTGGACTTCTTTTATGTCGTAATTTTTCTTCTCATTTCTCGATACTGAGAACTACTCTTGAAGCCTAACAGGGCTGATCCTTCTGCTACAGCAATTTAATTCTCCTTTCTACTGTGATATACAGAGTGAGGATTAGGAATTGATGAAATATTGAATATGTCACCAGCAAATGCAAATTAACTTCTATGAAGTTGTGATCACTTAGATTAATTAGGAAGAATTATGCTGTTATGGCTTTGATTTGATGAGCCATGGAAATAACAACTCATTTTTGTCTGTTAAACTGCTCTATTGTAATCATTTTTGTCTGTTATACTCGAGGCCACTTAGATGATTGTAGATGGATTGAAAACAAATTTTAGCAATAAATGATTTCATTTTACTAGTTCTCTTTGTGAGTAGTTTTTTTAAGTATTTGAGACTTGAGAGTAGTTTGAAATTAGCGCCCTTATAGATTTATGATTATATCACTAAGCAACAAAATGAACCTTGATAAGTGATTATTTAACTGATATCTTAACATTCTATTAGTATTTTGCTTGTTCCTTTACATTTTGTACCATCCTAAGTTTAAAAACTTTGGATGGCTTCTAAACAACTTCACTTAAAAATGTCTCCCTTCTTAATCCTAATAATTCTCAAAGAGAAGCATCCTTTCTTAATAGCTTCTCCAAAAAATTCTCCTTTTTTAGTGCAAGACATAATAAATTCTCTATGGAAGTCTCTCTTTTAAGTTTCTTGTCATTATCTTTTCTAAAGAAATCTTCTTTCTAAGTAATTTCTTCTAAAACTTCTATCCTATTGTCATATTATTGAAAGAGGTTCCCTTGTTGATGACTTTTTATTGCAATTCTCCTTTCTTGGTGCCTTGTCAACACCATATCTCGAGGAGAAATTATTGTGTACGCAATCCGAACGCAGAATTGTGTTCGGATGCTGCGTATTTACTGCTTATTTCACTGCGTATTTTTTGATACATTATGTTTTATACGTATTTTTTGCGTATTTTTGTGTATTTAGTGAGTATTATTTATTGCTAATTATTTGCCACAAAAATTATGTCTCAAAAAATACGCAATAAAATAAGCAGTGTGTACGCACATCCGAACACGTTCGGATTGCGTACACAATAATTTCTCCATCTCGAGAGGCTCCCATCTCGATGATTTACCCTAAGATGTTTCTGCTCACAATGACTTGTCTTGTGAAGCACTCCTCTCCGAAGACTTGTCATTTGAAGTCTCCCTTTCCAACTCCTTTTCCTAAGAAGCATCTTTTCTTAACAAATTCTCCCTATAAAAGTTCCTTCTATATGGCTTGTAAACATCCAATATTGAGAAGTCCACCTTCTCATTGGCTTCTCAAGATGTATTCCTTTCTAGAATCTTATTAGTGATATGCATGTCTTCCATTCTTAATTGATTATCAATGTCATTCATCTTAGTACTTTTACTTTTAACACCATTTTTTCTTGCTAGCACTCTTTTAATGCCAACTAGCCCCTATAATTGATACTTGGGAATCAATGTATTTATTTGACCCTTTTTTGGCGCTTATGTTCTAAACTAGTATTTCAATTTTTCAAAATGAGGACGATACAAGTGAATCCTTCTTCATGCTAAATATGTCTTCTTTCAACAAATATCTTATGCATGATGCTTTTCCAAAAGAATTTCATGGGGTAAATTGCCAACCATTGCCAACTATGCCTTGCGACTCTATTTTATTGCCAAAGCCTTGGGCCAAAAAAAAAAGCGCCATGACTCTTTCTTGTGGTTACAAAATTTTGGGGTTGGTGGGATTGTTGACAATATGCTGGCTTTTAATCTTGTTATCTTAACATTTTTTATGTTTATAAATAGACTTACTATACATTTCCTTTTACAAAAATATGCATATCAACATGCAGTTAGCACTTAGGAATAGAAATCTCTCACCTTTTAACGCCTTTAAACTCATTCATCAGGCACAATAAGTCTTGTTCTCTCTTTTTGTGCCATTAGAGTGTGCATTTTTTGACAAACTATAAGCCTTTGTTGAGCCTTTCACTTGGTGGAATCTCTCTTAGTTTCCATCCTTATGATGGTAAGGGTTCAAATCCCCCCTTAAAACATCCTTAAGATTCTTTGCATGTATTGCTTAGAACACTTATTGGACAAAAGCTTGTTATCTAGTTTAGGAGGTTAAAGATTGTATTACCTTATATAAATTTTGCCTCTAAAATGTATTTTAATATGTAGCATTAGGAAAATAAGAAGCACGGGATGACAAAAGGGTCCAACTGCAATGGATCAATCTTGGCAGCTTGCAGCTAAACATGAAGAACCTTTCACCAAGAGTCAAATGAAGACCATAATATAGAAAATTTTAATTGATTTTTATATCTTAATATTATGTGAAACATTATGTATGTGTTAAACTTTATGACTTTTATGTGTTATATAAGTGAAAAGATTGGAGTAGCTCCTGTGAAAGATATGATTAGATAGAGCCATCTTAGATGGTTTGGTCACATAAAATGATAGTCTTCTGATGACTCGGTTAAGAAGGTAGATGTATTAGATTTGATTTATGTTAAGAAAGGTAGAGGTAAGCCAAAAAAGATTTGGTTAGAAAATATTAGAAATGACATTTTCTTATTAGATTTAAATGAGAATTTGACTCTTAATAGAACCCAATAGAGAAAAATGATTTATCTAGCCGACCTCACGTAGTGGGACAAAGACTTGTTGTTGTTGTTGTTATTGTTGTTGTATGTGTTATATGCATAAAATTTAGCTTTTAAAATCTAAAAAATCATATAAAAAAATTAACTGTTAAATAAGCATGCAAGTCTTATCAAATCCAAAATAGTAGCTACAAATTAATCTAAATAATGTTGAAGTGTTCATTACAATGCTCAGATCATGTCATCTTCACCATTTTAAGGAGGATCATCCATATTGCTCTCAATCACTTTTAATGAATTGTGCACCACCTTATGTGCTAATTTTAAGTCAATGCATCTCTACATATAGGAGAAGGAATGTCCTAAGTGTCTAAATGACTCCTTAACCTTTTTGTTCATCCTTAATCGCCACATTAAAGATCATGTTACCTTCCCTCTTGGTTGAGAGTCAACCCGATCATCCTTTGTGTCCTCCTTGAACACATTATACAATCTTATATGTAGCCCAATGTTGCTACCTCACTCCTAAAAGGCGGGTTGCCTGACCATCGTGAATAACATCGTTCATTTGTTTGCACCATCTCATATATTGCCTAAAGTTTATGCTACCTTTACCTTTAGAAGGAGCATCCAAAGTATTTTTTGTGTTTTTCTCGAGCTTTTGGTGCTTCCATATCCATCACCCTATAATTTTCCTTCCTTCCCATCCTCATCATGTGTTTTTTGCAAATCACAACCATTACTAATAGAAACTATTTTACTTGTGCTAGTCATTGTAGTTTTTTCTTCTTATATTATATATAAAAATCTCTTATCCCCAACTTGTTTTATTGTACTTTATCGATTTTGTGTGAAATGCAATTTATAGGTGCAATCAAAATCCTTATCTACCAACCTTATATATAATCTTAACTTTATAAGAAAATTTAATAAATATATCATCAATATTAATCAAAACATGAAGCCAGAGAATGTAACTTTCGAACAATTAATAAAATTGTAATATAAGTATGTGAAATCATTTATAATTTATTTTCCACAAATATGAGTCTGTTTAGGCTATTTGCACTGATGTGTAGAATTTGTTGTGAAATTGTTATGAAAAAAATATATTATTTGAAGTTATTATATAAAATTTTAAATATAAATGTAATATAATTACAAATTTTTGGATTAAGAAACTACAAACTAAATCAGAATGCTAAAATACATGATGAGCTCAAATGTTATTATAAACAAAAAAAGGTTTTTTAAAATTAATTCCAAAGCTTCGGGCCCCTAATTTCAACTCATTTGGGCTCAAATTAGACCTATTTTGATGTTGTTGGGTTTGTCTCTTTGGAACAATTATTACGTCATCTGATCGGACGTAGAGCTACGTTCGGCCGCTAATAACATGTCGTCATGTGCTCTTACTCTTTACCGTGCGGCCCGACGACTTGACCCGGACCGGAACCCGGAATTGCTATGTTCGCGTATTGCGAGGTATTACTCAGTTTTTGCTCGTTATTGCTCGGTATTGCTACATATTGCTTGACAATAACAAGAAATACCGCTCTGTGAAGACCAATACCGAGCAATACCGAGTTGTACCGAGTTTTTCTAGAAAAACTCGGTACAACTCGGTATTACTCGGTATTTGCTCAGTATTGGTTATTGCCGAGCAAAATCGAGCAATACCGAGCAATACCTAGCAAAATCGAGAAATACCGAGCCATCCTGGGTCCGTTCCAGGTCGGGTTGTTGGGCCGCGTGGTAAATAGTGAGAACGCGTGGCGCGATTCTACTGGCGGCCGAACGTAGAGCTACGTCCTGTGACCGGACCAAATAAAAGTTCGTCTCTTTGAGACGTTCAATTTGACTATAACAGTGTTGAAATTGGAGTGCAAATGATCTTCAATTTAATTTTGAAATTTTTTTTTTTTTTTTTTTTTTTTTTTTGGGAAAATTTGGGCATAGCCCTTTTATTAATCAAAAAGATTACATGAAATGGTAAGAAAGACTAAAGCCATTTAATGGCCGGCTTGAAGAAGCCCAAAATAAGATAAAAATTACATGTAAATGGCAAAAAATCAGCCATCAGAAGAAAAATCAAAATTCCTAAGGAGTCCCATAATGAAGAAAATGAAGAAATTCTCAGTGAACAATTTGAAGTAAAAATCAGTAATACAGCAGCAAACTTCAAAAGTCTGAGATGTGGTTTCTTCTAGCAAAGTCATAAAAACATAACCGGCCTCATCCTCCAAATTAGAATCCAGATTGTGCAGCAGTAGGAAGAATAGCCCAAAAAACAATGAATCCAACTCCCAATCCTCCAGAGCAGCGAAGTGCCTGCAAAGACGGAAAACACAGCCAGTCCCGGATACCAAAACAAGAATAGATTGTAATTCCACCAGGGTTGTAACTGCAGTCGTGTGATTACTCCCTTGCCCACGGTTCCTGGACTCAGAGTATGAATAAACAGAGCTGCAGAACAAACACATCTCTGGTTGCCTATACATTCCCATAGGCCATCCAAGAGAATGTGTGGGGAGATTCATCATTGTCCAGGATGGCAAATCTGCACTTACCCGCAAAATATTGCAGACAACATGAGGCACACCTGCTTCCATACTTAAATTCGTTCCAGTAATGAAATCGCATTCCTCCATTTGAAAATTTTCTCAGAAATAGCTCTCTTGATGCTAAGCAGAAGTGAAGTATGGCATAAAGTTTGATTTCCAAAAATTCTATTGTTGCGCTCTTTCCACAGAAAGTAAATAATAGAAGAAACAACTAATTTGTAGAAGTTAAGGAGTTCCACATTACCATTGTATCTTCCATTTAGCCAATCATAAATTTGCAGAATATTTGGCCTTAAAAGAAAAGTGTCCGTCCCCTTAATTAAAGCAGTGAGGATGGTGAATGAAAATTTGCATTCAAAAAAGAGATGAGACATAGTTTCATCTCCATTATGACAAAGGCAGCAATTTGTTGTAACCATAATGTTTCTAATTCTAAGAGCATCAGCTGTTTTGAGACCCCCTACGTTAGCCAACCATGCAAAAACAGAGAATTTAAGTGCATTTCTTTTATGCCAAACCATCCTATGCCAACTGCAATCATCATAGTCAGCATGAAAATCATCCATATAGTTTTTAAAATTGCTTTTCAATTTATCATACCATAGTAAACAAGGGCCATCATCATCATAGATACTTAAACCCGTAGTTACGTTAGTAAGGCTAGTGGGGAGATATTCTGGAATAGACCACCTATTATCAGTAATAAGCTTAGAAAGAGCAATGTCAGGTATGAGAGCAATGGCATCATGACCAAAAATGTCACCAAGATTTCTATTATCAATCCAGTGATCCCATTTTAAAGAAATTGGACCAGATTTAGTAATCCTGAAATTGAAAGCATTCTTAGCCTTATTAGCCGTGAGACACACAGATTTCCAAAATCTGGAGGCAGTGAGAGGAGGAGGCTTCCAAGGAGAGCTGTATTTCCTAAACAGCCAGTCAGATAGGGGGGTCTTGGTATTATAAATTCTTAAAATCACAGAGCAGTTGAAAGAGAATTGCATAGACATGATAGATGAGATGCCCAGCCCCCCTTTTGCTTTAGGTAAGCACACTTTGTCCCATGCTACCATATGAAGCTTCTTGTTTGAGTTGACATCCCCAAAAAATAAAAATCTAGAGCTAGATTTTTTGAAAACCTTATGAACAGCTTTGGGTAAAATTGCACCTCTAATCCAATAAGCAATAGTATTTTGGATTGTGAATTTTAAATATTGAAGTCTACCAGCCAAGGATAGGATGGTAGCTTTCCAGCCGGTAAGCTTCTTGTGGATGCTATCTATAAGAGGCATATAATCTTCAATCTTAAGCCTATAGAAAGCCAAAGGAATACCCAAATATTTGATGTTGTTAGATATGGTATGTATAGAGAGAGCATTACATATCTCAGTTTGATTGTGCACATGTTTAGGGAACATAATGGCACATTTCTCATGATTAACATGCAGTCCAGACATAGACGCAAAATCCTTTAGAATTGAAATCAGCAGGCTACAGTTATCCAGAGAAGCTTCTCTGAAAATGAGGACGTCGTCAGCATAGAGCAAGTGAGTTATAGTATAATCATTTAAAGTAATCCCTTTGAAACCTCTATCCTCTAAAAGATTAGAGAGCGCATCCATGACAAGACAGAAGAGATAAGGACTCATGGGGCAACCCTGTCTGAGCCCAGCAGAAGAATGAAAGTAGCCTTCTAGTGCCCCATTAATAAGGACAGAAAAATTAACATCAAAAATGCATGCTTTGATCCAGTTGATAAAGATACTAGGAAAATTTTTCTGATATAATCTAGCAATAATGAATTCCCGGGAAACAGAATCAAAAGCTTTCTTAATATCAAGTTTGGCACAAAAAAATCTACCATTACCTTTTTTACCCGCATGAAACAAAATATCAGAGGCAAGTAAAATGTTATCAGTAGATACTCTAGATTTAAGAAAACCAGCTTGATTGTCTTTGACAATGATATTCATTATAGGCTTCAACCTTTCAGCAATGACTTTTGCAATAATTTTGTAAATCACATTACAAAGGGTAATGGGTCTATATTCTGATATATTGGCAGCATTTTTATGTTTGGGGATAATGGCAAGGGCTGTAGATTTAACTCCATTAGGCATATAGCACTTAGCAAAAAACGATTTGACTGCTCTGCAAACAACTGGCCCTATGATGTGCCAACTAGACTTATAAAAGTGGTAATTGAACCCATCAGGTCCAGGACTGGAGTTAGAGGCACCTGAAAAAACAGTTGTTTTTATTTCTTCATCCATCACCAGAGAGCTGAGTGAGGTTTGATAGCTTAACGGTAAAGCAGCCCCCAAAGGAAGAGGCCCAATATCCTGATACATAGCATTAATAGGATTATAAAGATTTTGAAAATGCTGTGTAATGTTAGCAATCACAGATTCCCTATTGGCTGAAGGATTAGCGGTAAAAAGATTGATAAGAGATTTCCTGCTGCCCATTCTGCTCCTAATCTTCGCAAAAAGGAATTTAATATCATCTTCCCCATGTTTAAGCCAATTAACCTTGGCTCTTTGTATTATCCAAGAAGCATACATTTTGTTGAAGTTTGCCAGCTGCAAACTACAGTTTTTATAAGCAGTAATAAGCTCAACATCATTGTGATCCTCCAACAATTGTTCCAGAATAGTACTTTGATTGTAATTCAGATAATCAAGATGCCTTTTAACACTATTAGAAGAAGCCCAGTTTTCATTTTTTATAGCACATTTGACCAGCTTGAGAGTATGACAGAGATGTGAAAGAGGGTTGCCAGTGCAAGGCTTAGAAAAATTTTCTAATAATATAGCCCAAAATTTGTCCACCTTAGTCCAATAGTTTTTGAAGAGGAACCTATGAGACGCCGAGAATGAACTCCCGGATTGCAAGATGATGGGACAATGGTCTGAACATGAGGGGTTTTGGATGGAACTAAAAGATTCAGGGAATTTACACAACCAACCCTCGTTCACAAGAACTCTATCCAGCTTAATGTGGATAGGATTATCAAGACGTTGATTATACCAAGTGAAGTTACTTCCAACAGAGCGAAGATCCTGAAGACCATTAAGAAAAATGCAATCATTGAAGTCTTTCAGGGCAGCATGAGAAAGAGGGGAACCACCTAGTTTATCTGTTGCAAATCTGCAACAGTTGAAGTCACCAATGATGGCCCAAGGGACATCATTCTCAGGAGCAGCAAGAGATAGAGAGTTCCACAATTCTCTTCGGTCATACATACTGTTAGAGGCATAAACAACAGAAAGCTGAAAAAGGGATTGATTAGCCAGTATGATCATCCCAGAAATAAGTTGGGTGGTAATAACAGAAGGGATGAAAGACAGTTTAGAAGAATCCCATTTCACCCAAATTCTTCCTGAATCAGAAAGATGAAAATTATTGCAGCTACCCTCACTTAAAAAAAGAGAATGAGAGTGATCAAAATGCGGATCGGCAAGAGATTGGATGTTAATCCTATTCTCCAAGATACAAACTAAATCAAGCTTAAAGGAGTCAATAAGACGCTTAAAGCAAAGTACTTTATCAGGACGATTAAATCCCCTGATGTTCCACGCTGCTACAGGTGGAAAAGACATCAAGAATTTTGTTTAGAATGGGTTTTTTTCCCCTGCTTACCCTTTGCAGGTTTTTTGGCTTAAATATGCCTAGTGATTTATGCACAATCAAAACAATTTTTGATGAAGTATAAATCTTAAAGGATTTAGTTAGAGAAATATCAAAAATAATATTTTTAATTATATTTAAATATTTTTTTTAATATTATATGATTCGTAGGATCGACTCATATAATAGGATAAAGTCAAAGGCATGTGTTGGTATTATATTTTATTATCTAAATCATATAAAAATAAATATTTAAATTTAGCTGAAGGTGGAGCTGAATGCTAGCAAGCCTGTATCTCCCGTGCCTGGCTTACCTCCAATTCCGCATTCTAGCAATAGAGGCCCTGCCTTTGTTTAGGCCGCTCTTCCCGATCTCCTCAAAGCCACTCTACCAGAGAAAATCCAGATTTTTCGTCGGGGCTGGATTCGTCCATATTAATCGCCAAGTAAACCTAAGACAGCTATTCTCTGTTTCTCTCCCTTCTCAGTCTAGGTTAGGGTTTCTTGATATCGCCGTTAGATTCCAATTTTCGAGATTCCTTTTGATACCACCGATCTCTTCATCGCGGCACTGGATTGGGCACCAGCGGCCCAAAACATAGCGAGGAGGGTAGCTTAGCTGAAGATTCAGGTGGTTTTTGGCGATCAGAATGGAGGCTGCCGCTGGCCGCAGCGGATCACTCGCCGTGCCTTCCTCCCACACTCCGCCGAGGAAGGAGTGGCGTGCCATCTCGGAGAATTCTTTTCGGAAAAATGGAGGCGAGGTAAGACGGAACTACTGTTTCTCTTGTCAGCATTTAAGTTTGGGGTTGTTTGTTAGTGTATGGTTCGTTTACAGGAGTCAGAGAACCTTAAGTTGGTGCAGACTGATGAGAGAACAATATATGAGGTATTCTACTGGAACAAAAAATTGCTGGTTTTGTTTGTGTCATGCTTGAATGAAATTGTTTGGGGCTGAAGCCCGCTGAAGATAAGTGTTTAATGTGGGAAGGTGCAGGAGGGAACCGGGCCTGTTAATGTGGATTCCTGCTCGATAACCGTTAATGGCGAGGGCTTGAAAGAAGACAAAGAAGACAATTTGCAGCGTAGAATTCAAGAGATATCGAGGCAGAGGGAGGATCTACAACATATGGAGATTGAACTAAGAGCGCAAGTAATTGCGAGTTCTAAGATATCGGACATGCATAATAGTTACCGGTCTCAGCTTAAGGAGCAAATAGATGCTGCTGCAAAGCTGAAGGTGTCTTACCCATTTCTTGCTTTCATGATTTATCATGCCACGGATATATCTTTCTGTTTTTTTTTGGGTTTATGATTTTATTTTGTCTTGCTGATGGGTTTTGGTACGCTGTTTCTACCTTTCTCTAAACGAACCGGGTGAAATCCCTTTTTGAGCTTAGTTATGCCTTTTGATGAAGAAGATACTTGTTGGATCATGTTTGTTCTAGTTCTCTTGCTGTCCTGCTGATCCTCGCTGCTGTACAGTAACTGAGGCAATTATTTGCATCGTCTTCTTTGGCCCTTCACTTTCCACACATTTTCATGGATTTATTAGCAACATTGGTGAAAAATTCTATGTTTCCTTTGATATTAGAATTGGAGACCAGTAAACCTCCTTTCCCTAACTTCTTTAGAGAATCATATTGCCTTTTTTGCCAGTTGACCGTTCTTCACAGATCTCTTTCTAATTATGACTACTTCTAGCACCAGTGATCCAAGTCATACATTGTGTCTGGAGCTCCCACCAATGCTAGGTCTTGGGAGGGGTCTGGTGGCGGTTCTCTCTCCCTCTCAAAAAAAGAAAAAAAAGAAAAATAAAAGAGTAATATTCCACCTCTTACTACACACGGGGTATGTTGACATTATCTACCAAAGGATGTATTGCTTGTTTCTATTAGTCCTTATTGAAGTTTTAAGGAGATAATTTTTTTGAAATTTGTCACATAATATTGGGCATATTTCAAGGAAGTCCAAATTGAACATGTTTTCTACCTTTTTCCTTATAATATAGAAAACTAACTTCAATGTCTTGCCTTTCATTTGAGATTTTTCCCATTCAAATGCATGTAATCCATGCCAGTTTATAGGAAAGTATATGGTGATCTATTCTCATAATGTCCAGCCTTATAGGTTTTTGGAATGCATTGCAAATGTACCTCGATGATATGGATATGTGCATTGGTGCTACACTAGTTTTGTTATCCAAAATCCTTGACTAAATGCCTAGGCGCTAGGCTGTTGTCAACAAATCTATTGAAATATGTTTTGTTTGGAAAGTCTTAGTGCATGATTGCCTGCTTGATTTATTAGCCCTTTTAGGAGAGTAATAATTAGCTTGATATCTATTTAAATATTTGGAAGGAGAGATATGACATCTATTATAAATGGAGGGTAACTATAATACCAAAGAGAATTTTTTATGCCAATTGCATTTTATAAAATTTAGAGCACTTTTTGTTGTTGTAGACTTGTAGTGGAGTTTTCTTACTCATCATGATCGACTTTCATTTAATCCGTTATTCTCTAATTATATATTTTTTCCATACCTTTGTTATCTCTAATGTCAACTTGGTATTAGAGCCCAGATTTAAAGATACCACTCTAAAGGAAACATCACAGCCCATTACGAGAACTTATGATGAATGACATGCAATTTGAGATCCAATGAGTTCATACATGCCTCATGGTTTACAAGCAGGGTTAACATTTGGAACACAACGAAATCTGAAGATGACCAAGCTGAGGAGGAAAATCCATTCCATCAAATGATTTATAACGAGTCAGAAGAAGAGTTACGACACTGTTACTATGAACCAAGTAGACAATACATGACCTTTAGATTTAGAGGGGTTTTACATATTTTGAAGTACGACTCAATGCCTTATTGAATAGATGTTAAAAAAAAAAGTAGATGTTCCCCATGAGCAAAAGGTGAAGCTTGTCGTAAACTCGTAATCAAACTAAAAAGTCCACTATGTGGTGGGAGAATTTGAAGCAACAACGCCTTTGCGAAGGTAGGGGCAAGATTTACTAAACATGAAATGATGAATAAAGAACTTTAGTGGAACTAATTGGATTATGTTAGGGCCCAACCTGAACCGATCCTAATTGGACCGGTTTGCTACAAGAGGCAGGCTCTTACGGGGGCTAAAATCGGAAGGGAGGGCAGCACATGGTTGGGGCCCAAGCATTAATGCAAGCATTGATGGGGGCTTGGGTTTAGGGGGGAAAATTTAAACGTGGAGTGTTGTTTAGGGATTCAACATTAAATAATTGTATTGTGCTTTAAGTATTAATCTTTTGGCTAGGGTTAGGGTTATCTTGAATTTGAGCTGAAATTTGAGATCTCTTGTGTTTGCTTTTGGGGCTCTAAGTTTGGGCTAGGGATTTGGAGAGTGGAATCTTCTTCTTGAATCGAAGATTCATTGTATCAAATCGTTTCTTTTCAACTAGTAGTGAGTATCCATTGCTATTTTTTTTGGGATTTCCTATAGTTTTTCATCAAAAGCTGCTCAATTTTGCTGTTTTTCTCTGATTTCCTGCAAGTTTTCTTTATTTTGGTGGCTGTTTTCTATCAGATTACTATCGACAAGATGTGTTCCTTAACTTCTATAATCTTTAATAAATGGATTTATCCATCGATAAGTATTAGTAGTGCTAATTTTTAGCAAGTTATGATAAGTGTGATGCTCTTGAACCATAATAGCATATCATTGTTAAGTTCTTTGGAGGATTGCACCCAAGAATCATAAACTTAGTCCAATTACAACATTATTAGATATTCTTTGATGTAATAAAGCTCACAAAGAAGATAGAGTGACAACAATGAAACTCTATATTCAATGCCTCAAGATTGTCAACAAGGATGACGACCTTCATATGGATGTTACAAGTAGGCCCACGATATGGACTTTTAGTTTCAAGAAAACAAACTCCAATCATAGAAACAAACCAACTTGTCTCCTAAACTCCAAACATGGAAGTGTTTCATTTGCCACGGGTTTGGACACAACACCTACAATTGTCACAACTATTATGTGATATATGCAGATGAAGGTGATAAACTTGTGTGTTGAGTGTTAAACACAATGATAGTAAAGGAAGAGAATTTGTTGCGGCTTAGCATTTTCATATTTGCTGTATCGTTTAAGGCAAAGTTTGCAATATTTTTATTGGTGGGGACATATGTGAGAATTTCGTACCCACAAAGGTGGTGGAGAAGCTGTGCTTGCAAACCCATGAGCATTTCAAGCTTTACATGTTATTGTATTAGAGAAAGGGTAATGAAATAAAGATGATGAAGAGATGTCTGGTTCACTTCTCAACTAGAAAAAATTCCAAGAGGAGGTTTGGTTTGACATCATGCCTATGGATGCTTATGTGATAGACATACAATCCATGGAAACTATAAGTGCACCTAGTTATTTGATAAAAATGGTATGAGAATCATGTTGATGCCTTTTCGATAGTAACTCTTTGAAAATATCTAAGAAAAAACCATGATTTCTAAGATGATGTTTATATGCACCATTGAGGAGATGAAGATTGCCTAGCCCATGATTTTCTTGGAAGAAAGTTTTAATGATGAATCCCATCCCGAGGAGATCTGAGTATTGCTACAAGAATATTAAGAAACTGCCTTCTCAAGCTACCCATAGGTTTTCCTCTTATGTGTAGTCCTAGCTCTACTCATTCCTAAGCAAGATGGAAGAGCATAGTACATGTGCATTGATAGTCAAACAATCATCATGATCAAAATCAAATATTAGTTTTCAATTCCATGATTGCATTGCTTGCTTGTCCAATTGGATGAATCATCAATCTTCTCCAATATTGATTTAATTAGCAACTATCGCCATATTGTTTGAGATTTAGAGCAATGAGTGGAAAAATACATTCTAAATAGGAGATTGGTTTTATGAGCGCTTAATTATGCCGTTAGGCTGTTTAATGTGTCTTATAAACCAAGTCTTTTGATCTGACCTCGGAAACTTTGTTTTGGTCTACTTCAATGATTGTTATATTATAGCCACAACTTGAACAAATTCTACATCACGTCAAACAAATTTTTATAGCCCTCCAAGAACCAAAGTTGTATGCCTTTCCAAAGAAGCGTCACTTCTTTACAAACAAGGTAAAGTTTCTACAAGAAGATTTTGAAATCCTAAATCAATAAAGTACTAAAGTTTTAGTTTTAGCTTTCCTTGATTTCAACATGGTCTTTGAGGTGGATTGTGATGCCTTGAATGTGGCCATTAGTGCTCTGTTAAGCCAAGGAGGATGCCTGTTCAAAATTTTCATTGAAAAGCTAATGAGTCGTGGATAAAATATTCCCCATATGAGGTGTTCCATGCCATATTCCGAGCGCTAAGCCATTTGAGCTACTTCTTGCTATTAGAGAGTTTACGTTGTTCTTGACTATGAAGCTCTCATGCATTTGTATATATAGAAATAGAACAAGCTAAAGTGGTGCCAGGTTGCTTGGGTTGAGTTTCGTTAATCATCAACTATACTCAAGCACAAATTTGGAGCTCAAAACAAAGTGGCATATGTGTTAAGTTGTGAAAGAGTTTTATCCAAGTCTTAATTTTCAAGAGGAATTTGATAGGATTTGAACAATTGTGGTAGGATTTGAACTTGTGAAAGAATTATGGTAGGATTTGAACTTGTTAATTTTGGAGGAATCTAATAGTAGTGTGCAAATAGTATGTTTATAATTCCACCTTCATAATCACTATATATTCTGGGGAGTTCGACTTTGCATCCTCATGTGTTTTTGGTGAGAGGTTGTTCTAATTGAATACTAAGTTGGAGGGTTAGCGAGACATAGCGAGACACTTTGGATGAGGTAAGGCCTTAAAACGAGTGCAAGATAATTTTTATTAGCTATTACCATATATATATGTTGATTGGCATATTAATACGAGTATGGCCTGTCACATCACGAAATCTTGTGGGCAGAAGAATAGATTATATGATCCTTTACTAGTTTTTGATTCCTCATGGATCAAAGTTAGCATGAATTTTGTTGTTGGCCTTCTTTGCATGCAACAATAGAAAGACTCATTCATAATGATCATGGACTGATTCTCCAAGCTGGCTTAGTTTATGCCATGCCACTAAATGAATGATGCTACACATATTCTCTTCCTCCACTTTAACAATATTGTGTGGCTTTTAGGCATTTTGAAGACTATCATTTTCGATTGAGATATTATATTCATGAGTTTCTTTTGGAAGGCCCTGTGGTGAAAGCTGAGAACCAAAGTGCAATATAAGTTGGCTGTTTATCTGCAAAATAATGGATTGACATAAGCTATGAACCATAGTTTGAGACATTGGCTGAATTGTTATGTGGCAAGAATATTCAAAAGTGGGATCAAATTCAGAAATTCTTGCAGAAGTGGAATTTCGTATGCAAAATCACCAAGCCAATCCATCAGTCAAATACCATTTGAAGTCAAGTATGGCCATGACCCAATCACTCTTATTGAACACATTCCAAAATCCATTACCATTGGGTTCAATACTGATGCAAATAAAAGATTTGAAAAGATTAAAAAGCTACGCAGACCAGTTCATGATAATATTGAAAAGCAAAATGCCAAGTATCAGAAAAAGGCCAACAAGATTTGAAAGCTACTTTCAAGGAAGGAGATTTAATGTGAATTCACATAAGAAAAGATAGATTTCTATTATTATTGTATGTTAGTTAAATTAAACCAAGGGTTGATGGACTTTTGTGAGTAATTTGATACATCATTGAAAATGCTTGCAAAATTGAGCTATATGGTTATAATGTTTCCACCACTTTTAGTATCTCATTTTCATTACTATATTAGTATATTGTAATCTTGAAAGCATTTTAAAATGTCTAGGTTGATTTTTTTTTCTTACTCGAGGAGATTTATATAGGCTCAAACTTGCACGCATAGGTCCTAGCTTTGTTGCCAAAAATTTTGGATTGAGCTCTTAGAATAGGATGACTAGGCTTTAATATGCTTTTTAAAATTCCATGGAAATTTGTTTTGATTGGAAAATCATAATGTTTGTTTGTTTTATTCAGTTCTTAATGTTTGCTTATTGTGTTATCTTTTTTGGATGAAAAATAATCATATTTCTATCTTTTTAAAAAATTAGGAAGCAGAAGGATGTGAGATGTATTATAAATGGAGGGTTGTATAGCCAAAACAATGTGTGATGAATAAAATTATAATTGTGTTTTCTAAAATTTAGAAATGTATAGCCAAAACCGTCCTTTTGTTTTTGTAGTGAAGTTTTCTAATTCGCCGAGATTTATTATTGTTTATTGTTGTATAGGAATTTTTTAACTTCACCAAATTTGGCTCTCCGTCTCTTCGTTCTTCTTTCATAATAGATTTGTTAAAGCCTTGGTTTTCTTCGATGTTACTTGAATTTCTCATGTGCTTGTTGACTGCTATTCTTAAGGTTTTGTGATTTGAAAACTGGAGCCTTCTTGTCGTTCTAGGCTACACGCATATAGATAATTTCAAATGAAAATGACCTTGAGATAGAAAATCAAAGCAAACCTTGAAGGGCTACTTGAGTGTAGATCAATGCATGATTCGATGTGTACATTGAAAAAGCTTTCATCCAACTTGGTAGGATCCATTACATTGTTGCATTGTACCCTTGCATCATGTGCACCTTGCTTTGATTCATCACTTTTGTTTGGTCAGATATTTGTATTATTTTTGTAATTTTGTATGTCATCATCTATAGGTTTTCTAGAAGTGACCTAACAACCTAGTATCTTTATTTGATGTGATAGGTCAAGACAACCCATGAGAAAATTCTCCATTTATAAGTACTCATGGCCTTTTGAGGTCTTGATAATCTCTTCAAAAAGATTAGGAGTATGCTTTGTCTTTGGTGGCTTAGTATATGGAATGAATTGTAGGAATTATACTTGTGGTTTGCTAGTTTGACAATGTTGCTCATTGTACACCCTCTCACAAATGATGCGAACTCTTGTTTCACTGAGATTATTAATATATTCTTAATGTTTAGCTAGGTTTTGCCTATATTGAAATGTCCTTCCTACAACTCATGAGTCATGACATATGTGCTTTCTACAACTCATGAGTCATGACATATGTGCTTTAGGAGTCCATATCAATGGGTTTCTTCACGAGGTGCCCCTATTTGATGGCCATGGTATAATATTCTCCTTTAGTTTGTAGTATGATTGTTTAGATTAATTTTTTTAGAAGTAACATATGAACTTAAGGTGATATTGATATTCAATGATCGAGGTTGTAGACGACACCATAAGTTTAGCTAGTTCTATAATTGAAATATTTGTATTTCTTATAAATTTATTTAATTATGAGATTTTTTTGAGTTTAAAATGACCATTACGTTAAATTATGTTTAAAAAATTAATGAAATCGAGTTTCATTTCATTCTAAGTTTGCAAAGCTTAATGAATAGTATATTTTAAATTGTTGTTATTAAAATAAGGTTTGTAATATGTATAGCCAAGTGATAATTAAATCTTTACTAACTTTTATTCCATCTTCATCATCAATCATGCTCTTTTTTCTATTATTGGTTTTATCGCCCTTAATCATTTACCCTATATTTTTTTTAATCATCGTCTTCATTTTTAATATGGGAGATTTACATACATACCACTTAATACTATTATATTTTTGTCTCTAGAATTTAACTCACTGCATCTAAATTCAGTCAACTTAGCATTTTATTTCTCCAACTCTTATTTTTATTTGAAGTTTTGAACATCATTTTTTTTTTCAAGTTCTCATTATTAAAGACTCACTCATTTATAGTATTCAAAATATAATAACTCATTTCTCAAGTCTTGGAAGTGTGATGGATTCTTTATTGTAGTATGATTGTTGTAGCTTGTGTGCCTTTTGCGAGACATTGATGATTTCTTTATCTCTAGACTGAGATGAATATTACCTAGTAGAAGTAGGAGGTTCTTGGCATACTAGCATACTTACCTTATGTTATCCTATTATGCTATGCGCAAAATTGTGGTACTAATAAGAAAATTGTTTTTCTGCTGATCTGCTTCTTTTTCTCGGATGCCTGTCATCTATAACCAATGTGCAGGAGCAATTACAAGAAAGAGAACAAGAAGTACGTGAATTAGAGTTGAACTTGGAAGAGAAGAATATAGAATTGCATGCAGTTAAGATAGACAACGAAGCGGTTTGTTTGTTTGTTTGTTTTTTTAATTTCCCAGTTAGCTTCTTCCTCTGCTGACAATGTTGAAAATGCATCACCTGTTCTCTTACTTTTCTCTTTCAGGTTTGGGCTAAAGAGGATCTCTTCAGGGAACAAAATAAAGAGTTGGCGACATTCAGGCATGCCATTATTCCCTCTTTTTTTGTTTTGGGATAATTAAAATGACTTAACCATTTAGTTTTATTTTGCATATCAATATTCAATAGATGTTATATTGAATAAATGCCAACTTTCCTATTGTGAGTTGTTAAATGATTTCGACAAGTTTTTGATATTTGAAACCCGTATAGATTTTCCCTGCTCTCTTTTCATTTGACTATTTATCATTCTCATCATCATCATCGAAGTCATTATGATGTTTAATCCTCCTTTTTGGGTTTTGCCAATCTTCATCTTCATTGATGAATCTAATTTCTATCATATTTGCATAATTATTTTTTGTACAACTTATAGTCGTATTAGCTTTGTTTTGCCATCCAAGTGTGTATTACTCGTTATGTTGGTTAGAGGTTTGGGAGGCTCCGGTTGAGATCTTTGCAAAATGAATTCTCCTTTAAGTGGTTAGTATCTCTTTTTTGTGAAGATTTTTTTGCTACTACTTTATCTAGCTCAACTAATTTGACATTTTACTGTCTCTATTGCTATTATATTATTTTTCCGTCTCATACGATCCATTGTTTTACTTGGTTATGTTATTTTTGGTAGCTTAAATTGTGCTACCTGCTGCCTTGTCTAACCATCTTCGTTATGAGCATTATTTTTTTGAAGGATGTCTATTCAATGTTTATAATAAATTACTTTAACATTGTTTTTCTAACTAGAACATCTTGATTGTAGTAGAGGAAGTAGCTGCTTTTATGGGAAAGTCATGTGTCGGAGAAACTACATCTTCATCTTCCATGACTAATTTAGATATAATTTTATCCAAACTATCAGTGTACTTTCATTCATAAAAAACACATTCATGGTCTCAATTGTCACTTAATGGAGTAACAAACGACAAATATTTTAACTTTTATCATTCTGTCAGTCATGAAGTTACTTCTATTGCATAGGTGGAGCTAGATTATGCTCCGGGACAGCACCCTTATACTCTTCCTTTTTTTTACACAATTCATGATAGTACATTGCACATATGCTAAAGCCCGTCATTTTTTATATTTTCCATGAAATGGTGAATTGACTTGTGCACGGGTGTGTTCACTAACTCACACGCCCGTGCATAATCACACACATCAGACACATGAGAGGGTGCATGTGTCATATGTATGTACACATTATCTTGTAAATAGAGATATTTATACATAAAAATGTATACATATGTATATAGGCTCGTTATTATAGAAGTAGGTGCATATTCATGCAGGGTGTGCACACACCTGTAATTCTGTTTATTTAATATTTTTTTGCTTCTCTTCATCAATATACTTCCAAAATTTGTTAATCTTTAGTGTATGGGTCTGTATAAGCTTAGAAGAGATGTCTAGCTTTGATGCTTCAGTGTTGGAGTGACGGTAGTGCTTCTTGTGTTCTATAAAAAATTTTTATAATGAAATTCTAAACCCTTCATGTTTTTGTGCTGCAGAAGAGAACGTGACAACTCAGAATCTGAAAGAGCCCAGCTTCTTAAAAAAATTCTTGATTTCCAGGAGCATATTCAAGATAAAGAGAATCAATTTCTTGCCTTAGAAGAACAGGTTTGTAGTTTTGTTCGGCTATTAAGGGTTTCTAGTTTCTAAGCCCTTGATGTATATAAACAAGGTGTGCTCATTTATTTTCATTCTATCTACTAAACATTAGATTCTTTGAGTCTGTTAGTTTTACGGCGATTCCTTCCAATTATGATAGCTGTTTCTAGCACCATCTTATTTTGATTTTTTTTTTAAGTTTTTCATAAGCTTAGGGTTTTTTTTCTATTGGAATTATATCTTAAATTTCATAGGTTAGGTTGTCTCTATTGCGACCAGGAGGTCATTAGTTTGAGTCATGAAAACAACCTCTGTGTAATGCAGGCATAAGATTGTATATATCAATTCATCCCTATCTCTAGACACTCTGTATTGGTGGGAGCTTTAAGACCTTGGTAATTGGTATGTCCTTTTAGTTTTTAGAATATTGAACACATCTTGTGAATTTGAATGTGAACTTTGATGGTCCATATACTGAATTCATAGCATCCTACATTAGCTGATCACTGGTGTTAGGCATTCCTTTTTTAGCCTTGAGAATGCGTATTTCATAACTATAAAATATGATTTCAATTGCTTTTCACACTGACATTCAAACACATTTCCAAAAACACAACTTTTTGGGAGTCTTTTTGGGGTTTTACAGGCAATATTTTCTCTTGTGGTTCTTTTATTTTTCTTTTAATTTATTATTATTATTATTATTATTATTATTATTATTATTATTATTATTGTTATTAATATTAATAATAATATTTTGCATTTGGAGCTTGGTAATTGACATGAATCCTTGATGTTGGGGGATTTTTCTATTAAATGCCATTGTAGACTACTTGTATTTACACATGGCTGTTTGTTTTTTTGGATAACTATGGATTGGTTTGTTTGAACTTTAACATTGGAACAATCTTTGTTAATAAATGCCTAAGTAGACCAGTGGCACCGATTCTAGGCTTCCTGCTTCTGTAGGTTCCTTGTCCTGGCTGCAAAGTTATGTTACTTCTTTCCTGGACATAATATGTTTGCTTCTTAGACTTAGTTTGATAATGCTATTCAAAACTTGAGGATTCACAGGTATGCTTTTCTTAGAAACTTGCAACTTATTGCAGCCTCTGATAGGAAACTCTTGGATTTCCAAGTGTTTCTCACAAAAACCAAAGTAAATCCAAGCAAATATTGCTGTCCACAGCAGAAAAACAGCAAAACTGCAGAAAAACTGAGAGAAAGAAGTAGGGAGAATCGTAGAAAAATGATGCAAACGCTTTTATTTCAATAAAGGATGAAAAACACTTGCAAGATACAACTTTCCTTCAATTCGAGAGGAAGGAAAAACTCTCCAACGATCTCCGGCAACGCCAAGAGCCCAAGAACAACAAACCCTAGATCTCCCAAGAAATTCAAAATCAAGATAATCCCCCCTTTTCCTCCTAACCTCCTAATTAACCATAAAGGAGTTTTACAAAATGTCTAAACAGCCCCTCGCATTCAAAAGTTTCCTCCCAAAATTCTTCCCTGGCCCCCGTCGGCTTTGCTCCCTCCGCTCGGTTCCGCCCGCGTGCTTCTATTTCGTCGCGAGAAGACCCGGACCGGTCCAGCCGGCCCCTCCTGGGCCGGCGTAACATTACCGCCCTCCCAAAGAATCACCTTGTCCTCAAGGTGAAAATCAGGAAACTGCTGTTTCGTCCTCTCATATGGTTCCCACGTGGCCTCGTAGTCAGGAAGGTTCTTCCACTGGATCAACACTTAGTTTTATCTTCTTTCTGGCGCACCCCTTTTAGCTCCATAGGTTCTAAAATCACCTCTAAGTCCTCAGTCAGGGTTGCTGGTAGCTCAGAATTGGCGGTGTACTCCCCAATGGCCTTTCTCAATTTTGACACGTGAAAAACTGGATGTATAGTTGCCGATGGAGGTAGTTTCAATCTGTATGCTACTGACCCAATCTTCTCCAGCACTTCATATGGCCCAAAGTACCTTGGAGCCAGCTTTTCATTCCTCCTGTTGGCAACTGTCTTCTGTTTATATGGTCGGAGCTTCAGAAACACCTTCTCCCCTACTGCAAACTGTATGTCCTTCCTATGCCCATCCGCTTGCTTCTTCATAATTTGCTGTGCTCTCAGTAGATGCCTCTTTATCTCTTCAAGTACTCGATCTCTCTCCTCTAAGTACTCTTCTACTGACGACACAGGAGTGCTGCTACTCCCAAAATGCACCAAGTGTGGAGGATCCCTTCCGTACAGTACCTTGAATGGCGTCATCTGTGAAGCTGAGTGAAAAGATGTGTTGTACCAGTATTCTGCCCAGGATAGCCATTTGGCCCAAAGCTTAGGTGTCTCCGACACAAAACATCTCAAGTAGGTTTCCAGGCTCCTGTTAACCACCTCCGTTTGGCCATCTGTCTGTGGGTGATAAGCGGTGCTCCTTTTCAAAAATGTTCCTTGTAACTTGAACAGCTCCCTCCAAAAGTGACTGAGGAACACCTTGTCTCTATCAGACACTATTGCTTCTGGTACCCCATGCAACATGACAACCTCTCTGATGAAAGCTGAAGCCACTGTTACTGCGGTGTAAGGATGTCAGAGGGGAATAAAATGAGCATACTTGCTCAGTCTATCCACCACCACCAGGATCACTGTGAAGCCTTCTGAACGGGGCAGCCCATCTATGAATTCCATGGATATTTCCTCCCACACTCGTCCTGGTAACGCCAACGGCTGTAGTAGCCCCCCTGGTGACATAGCCATGTATTTGTTCCTCTGATAAATCTCACATATGGCCACCATCTCCTCTACATCTCTATGCATTCCCTTCCAATAAAGCTCAGCAGCAATCCTCCTATAGGTATTCTGCACCCCAGAATGACCCCTAACCGCGCTTCCATGAAATTCTCGGAGTATGTTTGGGATGTGGATAGAAGTCCTGGGCATCACGAACCTCCCTTGATACAGTAATCTGTCCCCCTCTACTGAGTACCCTGGGTGGCTATCACCTTCCCTTAATAAATCAGCCCTGATCTTTTCCAACCCCTCATTTTTCGAGCTCTCTACTTTGATTGCCGCCCAATCTAACATCAAAGGAACAGACACACCCACTGTCTGTAGTTCACCCAAACATCTGGACAAGGCATCAGCAGCTTTGTTTTCCCCGCCTGGTCTGTACTGAATTTCAAAGTCATACCCCAACAATTTTGAAAGCCACCACTGATGCTCTTCAGTCACCATCCGTCGCTCTAACAAGTACTTCAAGTTCCTCTGATCAGTCCTGACAATAAAGTGTCTGCCCAATAAGTAAGGTCTCCACTTCTGGATGGCTAGTACAATAGCCATCAGCTCTCTCTCGTAGACAGACTTCAGCCTAGCCCGGGACGACAGTACTTGACTGAAGTAAGCTATGGGTCTGTGGTTCTGCATCAACACTGCTCCCAATCCATAGCCTGAAGCATCTGTCTCCACCACAAACACCTGGCTGAAGTCCGGCAGAGCAAGTACTGGCACTGTTGTCATGGCCTTCTTCAGCTTCTCAAAAGCCTCTGAAGCTGCTTCTCCCCATAAAAAGTTGTCCTTCTTCAACTGTTCTGTCAGTGGCCACGCTATGGTGCTGTATCCCCTTACGAACCTCCTGTAGTAGCCTGTCAATCCCAAGAATCCTCGGAGCCCCTTCAAGGTCTTGGGTTGAGGTCATGCCAGCATTGCCTCTATCTTGGACTGATCTGCAGCAACTCCCTCCTGGGATATCACATGCCCCAGGTATTCCACCCGTGCCTGAGCGAAGTCACACTTCTTGAAATTGGCCTTCAGCTGATGCTCCCTCAGCACACCCAACACCACTCTCAGGTGCTCTAGGTGTTCCTCCTCAGTCCTGCTATAGATTAGAATGTCATCAAAAAATACCAACACAAACCTGCGGAGGTGTGGCTTGAAGATCCAGTTCATCAAGGCCTGGAATGTGACAGGTGCGTTGGTGAGACCAAAATGCATCACCAGAAACTCGTAGTGGCCCTCATGAATCCTGAAGGCCGTCTTCTGCACATCTTCCTTTCTCATCCTGATCTGTTGATAGCCTGACTTCAGGTCGATCTTGGTGAACAAGGCTGCTCCATGTAGCTCATCCATCAACTCGTCAATCACAGGGATAGGAAACTTATCAGGCACAATCTCCTTGTTGAGAGCTCTATAGTCTACACAGAACCTCCAACTCCCATCCTTCTTTTTCACAAGCAGAACTGGACTAGAGAAAGGGCTCACACTGGGCTGAATGATCCCTCATAGCATTTCTCCCACCAGCTTCTCAATCTCATCTTTCTGCACCTGAGGGTATCTGTAAGGCCTCACACTGATAGGAGACACTCCCTCTTTCAGGATAATCTGGTGCTCTTGCTCTCTGTCAGGTGGTAGTCCCACCGGAGGTTGGAACACATCCTCAAATTCCTGCAGAAGAGGCTGAACCAATGGGGAAATGAGCTTTTCCTCCCCCTCCTGCTCCTCCAGGCTCTGCAGCTCCACAAGGAATCCTCCTCCTTCCTCATGGATGATTTTCGCCATTGATTTGAGTGAAACTCCAGCTCTGGACAATCCTGGTTCCCCTTTTAGCTTCACCCTCTTCCCCTCTACAATCAGCTCCATCACCATGGTCCCCCAGTTCACCTTGGTTTCACCCAAGGTCTGTAGCCACTTCATGCCCAGAATGACATCTGTGCTACCCAACTTCAGGGGTAAGAAGTCCTCTACCACCCTGATCTCCTATAGCCTCATCTCCACCCGTTTGCAGATCCCAGTGCTGGACTCAATCTTTCCTGTCCCCATCATCACCCCATAACTGCCTGTCTCAGTAGGCTCCATTCCTAGCTCTTCCGCCACCTGGGTGGATATGAAATTGTGGGTTACCCCACTGTCAATCAGGACCACTACCTCCCTCCCAAGGATCTTCCCCTTCGCCTTCATCGTATGGCTAGGAGTACACCCCAACACCGAATTGAGGGAGACCTCGGCTACCTCCAACTGGGAATCAATCTGCTCCTCATCAGAATCATCACACTCTTCAGGCGCCTCGTCTATGTAGACGGTGAGAGCCTGAAGGGCGCGATCCTTGCACCTGTGCCCTGGAACAAACTTCTCCTCACATCTGAAACAAAGGCCCTTGGCCCTCTTCTCCTGCATTTCTTCCTCCGTCAGTTTCTTGAAGCTTCCAGCAGATCTGGTCACCCCACTCTTCTCCTTTCCACTCTCCCTAGGAACGCTGGGGCTTGGCCCTTTTGGAGCCAAGTAAGTGGTAGTTGTCCTGGTGGGACCTCCTGAGTGGTTGTTTCTCCAATTTCTGGCGTTGGTCTTCTGATTCTCCACCAACTGAGCCAATTCCATTGCCTCCCTCAGGTCTCTTGGTCTCATGACCTTCACAGCATCTCTAATTTCGGGTTTGAGGCCTTTCATAAAATTTCCCCCCAAAGTGCTGTTTGAGAGGCCCTCCATGTCTCCCACTAAACTCTCAAATTTCTTCCTGTATTCCTCCACTGTTCCCTCTTGAGTGAGGGCGTAGAACTGTTCTGATATATCCCATGGGCTGCTCCCCCTGAATCTCTCCCTGATAGCCTCCTTGAAGTCCCTCCAGGACCTCACCGGTTCCCACTTATCCATGTACTTGAACCAGACAAATGCCGCTCCTTCCAAGCACATACTAGCAGCCATCAATCTCTCCTCCTCCATCAGGCCGTTCACTGCAAAATACCTCTCCACCTTGTGGATCCACTCATCCACATTTCCCTCCTCGAACACTGGCATTTTCAGCTTCCTGGCCCTCGTGTCCACCCCGTATGCCCTATTCCCCCCATGGCCTCCTCTGTCCCCAGCTATGGGGTCTTCCCAAGTTCCTCTTTCTCCATATCGGGGCTCATCCTCCCTCCTTGGCCGCCGGTAGCCATCTTCCCCTCGTGCCCCGCCATGGTGGTTATAGATCCCCCACGGCCGGTCCAATGGGTCGGGCCTCCGACGTCGCCAATCATCTTCTCTTCCTCCCCGGAAGTCTCCCCTTCTGTCCTGTTCCTCTCGCCTAATGGACTCCCGAGGTGGCATCCTCCCGTTGCTGTCAAGCAGCTCTACCTCCTCTTCCTCTTATGGAGTCACTTTCTCCTTACCCCTACTCCCACTACCTTCTCCTCTCTCCTCCGCTGGCATCGCCCGTGCTTGCCCCTCCAACAACTTCTTCATCATCTCCTCTAGGGCCATGAATTTTCCTTCCACATTCTCGCTAAATGTGGCCATCTTCTCTTCCAGATCCGCCTTAAGTTGACCCATCTCGGTCTCCAAGACTTCTACCCGCTTAGATGCCATGGGAACCAACGAGATGTCTCCGGATCCGCAAAGAAAAACTTTCGGACAGCAAGAATTTCCCTCAAAACATTCAAAATCTGCTGTTTTACTCAACTGCTGCTCTCAAAAACCCTAAAAACTGCTGTTTTCAGGGGAAAACAACATCCGACAACCCAAAATCTGCAAAAATCTGCAGCGAAACAGTGGAAAAACAGCCCTCCATCGTCCGGATCTCGCTCTGATACCAATTTGATAGGAAACTCTTGGATTTCCAAGTGTTTCTCACCAAAACCAAAGTAAATCCAAGCAAATATTGTTGTCCACAACAGAAAAACAGCAAAACTGCAGAAAAACTGAGAGAAAGAAGTAGGGAAAATCGTAGAAAAATGATGCAAACGCTTTTATTTCAATAAAGGATGAAAAACACTTGCAAGATACAACTTTCTTTCAATTCGAGAGGAAGGAAAAACTCTCCAACGATCTCCGGCAACGCCAAGAGCCCAAGAACAACAAACCCTAGATCTCCCAAGAAATTCAAAATCAAGATAATCCCCCCTTTTCCTCCTAACCTCCTAATTAACCATAAAGGAGTTTTACAAAATGTCTAAACAGCCCCTCGCATTCAAAATTTCCCTCCCAAAATTCTTCCCTGGCCCCCGTCGGCTTTGCTCCCTCCGCTCGGTTCCGCCCGCGTGCTTCTGTTTCGTCGCGAGAAGACCCGGACCGGTCCAGCCGGCCCCTCCTGGGCCGGCGTAACAGCCTCCTCCATGGCCTCCGTGGCTTCATGGTGGAAACACTTATGTAGTGGAGAATAATGGTCCTTTTATTTCATACCAATCAGCACAAAGCAACATATCATTGCCAAACAATGTCCTATTGTGAGTGCATTAGATGCTCAAATATGACGTACAGTATGACTTTGGGTGATACGGGAATTTTTTTGATAGAATCAGTGAGTTAACCTCAAGCTAACTCTTTGAATGGCTGGTCCTTAGAGAGAACTCCCTGACGGATGTTTTTTGTACAAATATAACTTGTGAAAAGTTTTAGTTTCTGTTTACAAAAAACTTTGGTCTGTTTCGTTAAAGAAAGTTACAAGAACTAGGATATTCTACTTCTGTTGATATGGTTCTGAACTTCGGGTATTTTTCAGGATGCTATTTGTAGAATTAGGGGTTTGATTTTTAATCTGCTCTTTGAATAGCCCAGGCTTGCTCAAGGACAGGACTTGATAAGGGGGTATTTTTAACGAATATAATATGTTCTATTTAATTCTTTTTGTTTTTCCTTATTAAAAAAAGGGAGCTGGAATCTTTTCTTCTTTGATAAAGTTATGGGTGATTTTGGAGGCATTTTTTTTTATGGTATTATATAATTGATCTTGAAGCTTGTGCATAAGTGGTTGGTGCTTTCTAAAGGGAGTGTGTTTAGTTTTTGGGGGGTGTGGGGGTGTCTCTTAGTAATATAAACGGGAAAGTTTTGTTTAAATTTGCTTAAACTATTTTACTTTGGTAGAAGTGATTGTGTATTTAGAAGATTTACCTTTGATTTTTTTTCCTAATTGCCATTGTGTTTTCCCCAATCTATAAGATAAATTTTTCTTAGAGGGCAATACGCTAATTGTTCATTAGGGTTTACAGTGTGAAAGCGAAGGTTAGCATGGAATAGAGGACTGCTGCAATTAAGTGACTCAACTTACATATTTATTAAAGTTCACGCACAATGCACAATGTACATATGCGTGCGTGTAAAGATCCAATCAGAAATCAGTATTATACTGAACCAGTGTCGTGTATTATAATATTGTGGATTTCATCTTCAGAATCTTTCATGCTTTGTGCAAGCAAACTACGATAAACTTGATATTTGCAATCTATTCTATGGAGCTGAATTTATTTCCTATAAAAGTTAGCTATATTAAAACACAAGTTAGATTATGACAAATATCAAAGTTAATTGTCAAAAAGCCTTGGGGCCCATGATGGGGTTTAATTCAATTGTTGGAGGGAAAATTTGAATGGAAGGGGGGAAAATTTGAATAGAAGGGTTGTTTAGGGATTTTGTATGGGGATTGGTGTTAAAGAAGGGGAAAGGTGGGGATTTATGTTTTTATCTTGAATTTGGGCTGATTTCTTGGGATCTTCTTGGAGGCTTAGGCTCTAGTCTTCTTGGCTAGAGATTTTGGAGAGTTATCTTCCTCTTGAATTGAAGAATCTTGTATGGTTATTGTTTTCTTTCATCTACTAGTGGAATACAAGTGGTTGGCTTGATTTTCTTCAGATTCCTACTTAATTTCTTGCTGTTTTTCACTGTTTGGGGCTGTTAAACTGCCGTAAACAGCAGTTTTGTTGCTGTTTTCTCTCCAATTTGGGATAGGTTGCTTGCAAACTCAAGTATTACCTTAGGGTTACTTGTGAACTCAAGTATTTCCTATCATAAACCCTACTAGTTGAACAAACAAGTCCAAGGATTTGAAGAGGCAATATTATAGATTGATTCCCAGATTTATGTTCCTCTTAGTTTGATTCTGATTAGGGAGATATGAGCATGCTTTTTAAGAATTAGTTAGCTATAAAAGGAATTTAGTGAAGTGTCTTGTGTTAAACTTTTTGCTGAATCGTGAAGGATTAACCTGGTACAGTTCTTGATAAAACATCACTTTTGATTTCCTTTTTGAGTTTGAGATTTGACTAATTTGTTTTCAAAGCAGCTAATGTTGCAGTTAGAATGATGTAAATGTTTGTAGATCACACGAGAAGTTATATGTGCATATCACTATCCACTTAACATGTCAAAATTTTTTTTTTTACTTTACTATAATATAATAATTAAAATGAAAATGATAATGTAATGATCATATAAGTTTCAATTTTTCTTTTTGGAGTTGGATGTCTTTCTCTCTTTATGGTTCATATAGAACATGGAAATACTAATTTTTTTTTTTAATAATTTTCTTGCAGCACAGAGTTGCTCAAGAAACAATCCTTTACAAGGATGAGCAGTTAAGGGAGGTGCAGGCATGGATGGCACGTGTTCAGGAGATGGATGCTTTGCAAATAACAACAAACAGGTCTTTACAAGCTGAACTTCGTGACCGCACTGAACAGTTCAATCAATATTGGATTGTTTTGCAGCAACAAGTTAGTCTATCTTTACAGAAAAAAATTGTTCTTATTGTTTTCTTAGATGCTAGGAAGGTAAGAATGTATGCATTAACTAGTTGTAATACGCATCTATGCCTGCACCATTTGGTTGCTGCTTTATTCTTGTTAGGATGCCAACATTAGATTGTTTCAGATTCTGGCATTTTCATATTCACAGTTCTTTCGTTGTAATTGTTTTTTTTTTGGTGTTCTCATGTTAGTTTGTGGAGATGGAACGTCACCATCTGCAAACTATACAACAACTTCATTTGGAGCTTGCCGAGTTGAGAGGTAAGAGTGCAGTATACCAGGATAGCTCCCAGACTGTCCATGAAAACCAAACTGATTCATCATCATACCTGCAAAACGAGGGGAACCAAGTGAAAGCAAATGAGGCCCCTGTATTAAGCAGTAGCTTGACATTTGGCTCTGATGGAAAACTTCGAGTTTCCAGTTCTTCTACCGAAGTAAGAAAAATTGTGATTGGACTTATCTTACGCTTATATCTTTCTAAATATTATTCTGTCATCTTGATTTCCAAAACGCCCTTTCTTGCTAGTTACTTCATAAAAAAGGAAGCTTTTCCCATATTTTGTAAATATAAATCTTCTTGTTGATGCAATCATCATCATTCTTATTCAAGTTATTTGTGATTGTTGTTCACATAGCATGCATTGCATATTTTATCTGCTATTTTGTTTGATCGTCTGTTCTGGAACTTTTTGGATGTTATTAATCTAGAGCAATAAGCGTTCAGGAACCCTACGCGGCAGTAAGAGAGAACTAGATAATTCAAAAATAGTAAGAAAGATAAGTCCAATGAATTCATAGGAAAATATACTTTGTCAGCAATACTGAAATTAATGGAGGAACATGATAAAATAAAAGACACCACACCATCTCCACTGCTTAAACCATAACCACAACAGTTTGCTGCTTGAATGCTTCCACATTCAGTGCTCAAGTTTAAATCCAACAATATTAATTCAAATGGTCCGCCTAAGGAATTTAGACCTCAGTAATGTTGATGGATTTCTTTCTCGTTGTGTTTATTCAAAGAAATTCTGCCTTATATGAAACTTTTCTTTTCCCCTCCTTCAAGATGGTATGTTACTTTCGATGATTGAAAAAAAAAAAAGAATCAACTTGAAGATAGCATAAGTAGTGTTTTAAAATTTTTTATAATATCATCTTTAAGAGGAAAAAAAAAGGGAAAAAGGACCAAAATGGACCCTTAATTCTTTATAAAGGAGCAATCCCCAAATTAAAGGACCATTTTGGTCCCTAAAGTCCTTAAATAGGAACCAAAATACTCCCATGGTGGGATTAATTTGATTCCTTAGTTGGACTATTTTGGTTTCTCTTTAAAGAGTTGAGGGGCCAAAATGGTTCTTTAATATTGTTGGTCTTTCATAAAGAATCAAGGGACTAATGCGGTTCCTTACTAAAAAAAAAAAAAAAAAACTAACTTTGAGACTGGTGTTTATTGTGCCTAGAATTGAAAATCATGAATCATATATGGATGACTTCTCTTGAAATTAGAAAAAAAAAACTATCTTTTGAGGATGAAATAGTTAATTTTAAATATCAAATAGAGGGAGATTGAGATTGAATAAAGAACATCCTCTTGGGAAGAAATCAAAGAATAGATTGGAGATGATATTTTGATTAAAGATTCTAAGGAAATTACTATCAGTGAAGCATGAGCAAATATTCTCAAAATCTAGTGTTATAGGCTTATAGCTAGTTATACCTATAGAGAAACAAAACAAATATAATATATCAAGAAGATTTTAGTTTGGGAGTGAGATTATCATAATTTTAATGAGGTCGTAGTATCAATTGTATCCTTTGAAATAAATGAGAATTATAATAATACATGTGATGAGCACATCAAAAGGAGATTTTGATGCGTTTATCAGAGGAGGCATCAGAGAACTCGCCCTTGATTTTTTCCCTATTTATTGGTCATGTCATTACCAACAAATTATAAATAGTCATTCATTCTTCACATGAAGGTAAGGAGGAAGAGATAAAAAATGAAGGATCTCTCTTGCTTTCTCAAACTTGCTCCGTCCCACCTACTGATGTCGGACTTCCACCTGGCTGCTGACCGCTGCTGGACTTCCTTCTGACTAGCATCTCCGATTACAGTCCACTCCGACCTCCGTTGCCCGTCGATTACCTTCCCACTGACCACCATCATCCGCCGACTATTGTCCTTCCGACTGTCGTCACCTATCAACTACGATCCTTCCGACCGCCATCGCTCGTCTACTACATTCCTTTCGATTACGTTCCTTCCAATCACCGTTGCCTACCAACTACAGTCTTTCTGACCTCCGTCACCCGCCTACTATGGTCCTTCCGACCACCGTCACCCGACTACAGTCTTTTCGACCTCCATCTCCCGCCAACTACGGTCTCTCAGACCAACATCTCCAGTTTACGGTCTCCCCGACCGCCGTCACCCGATAACGGTCATTATGAACACCGTCATCTGACTACAGTCTTTCTGACCTTCGTTGCCTACTGACTACAGTCTCTCCAACAACATCTCCAGACTACGATCTTCCTGTTCGCCGTTGCCCGACTATGATCTTCCTGATCGCCGTTGCCCGACTACGATCTTTCCAACCACTTTCACCCGACTACGATCTTTCCGACCTCTGCAGCCCATAGACTATGGTTCTTCCGTCCACCGTCACCAGACTATGGTCCTTCCGACCTCCGTCGCCCGCCAATTACGGTCTCTTCTGCCAATATCTCCAAACTACGGTCTCCCCGAATGTCGTTGCCCGATTGCAGTCATTTTGAGCATTGTCACCCGATTACGTTCTTTCTGACCTTCGTCGCCTGCAGACTACGGTCTCTCTGACCAACATCTACAGACTATGGTCTCCCCGACTGCCGTCGCCCAACCAGTGTTTCCGACCACCGTCAACTCACTACTGTCTTTCCGACGTTCATCGCCCATGGACTACGATCCTTCCAAGCACTGTCACCCGACTACGATCTTTTCGACCTCCGTCGCCTACTGATTATTGATGCAATCAAGCTGCCCCTTGGTTGCTATTTTGATGCTTCGGTTTTCCCCCCTAGGTGCTTCGGTTTCCCCCTCATTGGCAGCTGTGTTGTTGCTTAGGTTCCCCCCTCCCCCCCCCCCCCCCCCCCCCCCCCCCCCCCCCCCCCCCTCTCATACTATGTGGATGCTTTGTTTTTTCCCCTTGGAGGCTGTCCCTTTGGTCCCTTTTTGCTGCAATTTTCTAGGTTTTCTTATTGGCTGTTTGGGAGGTGTATTAACTACATGTATTAATTGTCTTTTCCCCTTTTTTCTCCTATAAATGGGACTTTTTTGTGGCAGTTTTAGGTAGGATATGTGATAATTTTTGGAATATAAACCTGTGGGTTTGTTCTAGCTTGCGAGCTAGCCTCCTTTTACCTTCCCCTCTACTATTTCATCTCGATCTTCTACCTCTTCTTCTCTATCCTCAGTTCTCGCCCCATCTGTATATTTCTTCTCTTAATATATAAGTTGTAAGATGTTGTGTTATAGTATTGTTATATTATATATGTGTTTGTCTATATTTATGGTAAGGATGACTCTAAGTTTGCAATCTTAAATTGCGTGAGTGTTTTTTTTTTGTTGCACCAGTTACGGTCCCTTCGACCACCATTACCCAACTAAGATCTTTCCAACCTTCGTTGCTCGCCAACTACGGTCCTTCTGAGCACTATCACTGACTAAGGTTCTTTTGACCTTCGTCGCATGCCGACTACAGTCCTTCTGACCACCGTCACTCGACTACGGTCTTTCCGACCTCCTTCGCCCTCCGAATACGGTCTCTTCAACCAACATCTCCATTCTATGGTCTCCCAACCATCGTCGATTGACTACGATCTTTCTGACCTCTGTCGTCCGTCGACTATAGTCCTTCCGACCACCATCACCTGACTACGGTCTTTCTGACCTCCATCGCCCGTCAATTACGTTCTCTCTGATGAACATCTCCAGACTATGGAAGGTTCTCATTTGTAATCAACCGCAAACACTAGTGGATTCATTTAAACTGGGCAAGGCCCCGTGATTTTTCCCCGCTTTTCAGGGGTTTCCCCATAAAAATTCTAGTGTCTCATATGAACATTGTATACCTCAATATTTCATTTGTTTGTATGCTGGATTTCGTACAAAGCTAAGACGTTAAACTTTAGGTTTTCTTTCTCTTTAGATTTTAATGATGTGGTACTATGTGACATTATACTAAAAGATCTAGATCATGTAATTTTGTATAATCCATAATTTGAGGTATGGATACTATCTTCTATTGAATATGACAAAAAAATGTTCTCGTAAAAGGAGGGAATAAATATGAGATCAATCAGTCTATTATGCTTTCTTCCCTCATGTATAGATTATTATATAAAATTGATTCCAATTTAGTCCCTTAGGGATCATGTTGGATCCATTTTATGTAGTTGTGAGATTAAATTTGAAGAAAATATGATACTTTAGGATTACATTGGCCACATGAATCAATGAGGGCCTATTTTTGTAGTTTTGCCCTATGAAGTTGTTTCTATATTGTGGAGTTATAGATAAGGTTGTTCCTTGATGGAGTTAGTCAAATTTTAATTATTGTTGTTGTTATTATTTTGTTTTCAATAACTTGGGAGGGGAGTATTGTTAGATTGGTCCATTGGACCGGCTCACGAGGAACAGGCGGAAGAGTTTCGCCTCTTCCCGTACATGTCGTTCAAGCCGCTTGGTCTAGCGGAGCTTTTTGGAAAGGATTTTTGAGGGAGTTTGGAGTGAAATTTGAATGTAGGAACTATTTAGGGATTTCCTTTTGGATTGTATGCTTTTAATAATTTTTTTTCCTAGGGTTAGGGCATCTTGAATTTGGCTGAAGTTTGAGATCTCTTAGGTTTAGGTTTTTGGGCTCTAGCGGTGTCTAGAGATTTGGGAGAGAATGATCCTCCTCTCGAATTGAGGATCAACTGTATCTTGCTATTTTTCGTTTCTATTTCATAAAATAATACAAATTATCTACTGTTTTTGTTGTTTTGTGAAGAATTCTCGTTGTTTTCTGAAGATTGACAGGAAATACCTGAGATCTACGAGTGTTTCCTATCAAAAGCCTAAATAAATTTTCGAAGGCCTTGGTTAAGGTCCCAAGCAAGGCCCTAGCCCAAACTTTTATCATTATGGATGTTCAATTTTTTTTCCCATATTTTGAATTTTTTAAAATGTCTTTTTTTATTTTTTTTTAAATGCTATAAGCATGTGTGAGATGTAAAGATACTTGTAGAAGGCGAGTGGAAGTAGTGGCCATGCACTGCTGGCATGGATTTTGTTATAAATGCTTTATATCCTCTTTCTTAATTGGCCACTTTCACCCCCATAAGATTTTCCCTCCATGGTCATTTGAATTTTGAATGAATTGCATTAGGCTATGAATAGGAGTATGAAAAAATGAGAAATTAATTTTTGGTTGCTTGCAAAATTTAGAGCTCTTTGTGCTTGGTGGCCCTCCCTCTCTTGGAGCGTCACGTCTTAGTGAAAGTTATAATCTTCATCCTCCTCCCTCTAGATCTCTTCCATCACTCATGAAGGAATACTTTTCTCTATAATTCTAGCAGTCCTACTAGCCCCTTACCCCTCTTCTAAGCCTCAATCTTACATGCAAGTGACTTGGAAGCCTCCCCATAGATGACGACAATAACCACTCTTCCTTCACCTAGTCATTGCAAATCCGGCTTCTCCATCCATAAACTACATTTGTAGTTACCCAATAACTCTTCTCTACATTCCAACACATTTCTTACACTATAAATTGCCGCTAAACTAGTCCCTACACTTCCATCTTAGCCTCCACTACAATTACACGAAATCCTCTATCACATGTATTCAGACTAGTTACCTATTACTGCTTGATTAACCCATCATAGCCCACTCCAAATAAGCCCACATACTCCATATCATGATGTCATATCTTACACCGGCCCTTCACACGCATGTAATATCCTCCATTTAGTATTCATTAGACCCATTTCCTAAAGAACCAAATCAAATTAACTCAAATTTGTCCAAATTGAACTAGTCTTGGATCTCCTACCACCACATCTTTCTAATGGCCTTAACATTCTATTATAAACTCCAGATCAACCCTCCACCACCTCAACTAATCCCCAAGGGCCTTAAACAGCAAAGAAGATATTTTTTAACCCACTCCCAAATACATTCAATTTTGACTAGCTCCATTGCTTGCAAGGTCTCCAAACTAGCCTCAACTTTTTGCATGCAACACTTCTTTCAAGTATAAAGCTTGAACAACCATTCAATCACCTCCCTAGCAACATTTTGAAAGTCAAGAAGTTCCTCATATCAATGGGCCACCATCCTTTGGTGTCCACACTCCACCATTTTGGCATTAGAGCCAAGCAAGGAGTCAGGAGGAAGGAAACTACCACTTTGAAGAGACGCATTTTTGGTTGATTTTCTTCTAACAATGGGTCCAACTCATATTTAGAAAGTTGATTTTATTTATTTAATTTGGTGATTTAGATTCAAGTTGACCTCATGAATTTTTTATATGTTATATTCAAATCATTACTGATAGCGTGAAGTTTCAACTAGATTAACTTTGTACAAATTACCTAGCCTACTACCCTTTTGTGAACCAACCTTTATGCTTATTATTTGAGCAAAATATTTAGTAAGGGAATCCTCCACCTTCAAAGAACTCCCCCCCCCCCCCCCCCCCCCCCCCCCCCCCATTGAATTTCATCAATATTTTAAGAAACTAAATTATATTTTGTGGTTGCTTTATTTTAATTTGCTGCAGGTTACACAAGTTAAGTTGCCCGAGGCTATCTTGCTGCCTAAACAAAAATAGAAAAGGCTCAAGTAAAAAAAAAATTACATTTCAAAAATATGGGCTAAAAGTTTAATATCTTTCATGATTATAATTTCGGTTTGGGTTGGCTTGGGATTTTATCCATGGGCTTCATAAATATTTTTTGGATTCCTCCGTTCTCTTTTGGGCTTCCACATTATTTTATTGAGCTTCTTTTTTGTCTTCTTCATGGCTATCTAAATCATGCGCGTGAGTTCTTTGTTTGCATTATGTTGTCCTTGTCATCAACCTGTAATCCAATGATCCAATTTTCATGTCTCCCTATCTCAGATCTTCAGTCATCCAATTGACAGTAAGTCGTTATTTATGGATTCATGATGGCTTGGTCTTCTTATCCAACATTGTGATTTAAAATTTTCTTTCAATAAGATCTTCCCCAATCATTTACTCTGGCCTACTTATTTTTCTCGCAACTTATTTGATCTGAAAGGTCTTGTGTTTGCAACAATCACATTCACTGTGCAACTAATCTGAAAATGTTTGTTAGCATTTTGTCTATTTTTCCTTGTTATATCATAATCACATTCATGGCATGAATGACCTTTCATGCATGCTTTCTCTATAAATCTTGAAGTCTATTTACAAAGTAATTGTTTTGTACTCACTGGTTGGCTTTTAATGTGATAAGTACTTGCTTGATGTAAGCTTATTTCGTTATTATCTCCTGTGTATGGTGCCTGAAATACAACTGGTTCAAGTCTTCAAGACCATACAAGCAAACATTCATATAAATATGTTCCTCATATTAATCTATATTGCTTAGCTGATAATATTTGTGGCATTTGATTGGAGCTCGAAATTTTTAGCAGTTTTTGATATATGCTTTTTTTGAACAGGGTAAAATCTCCATGCTGTCTATTTTCTTTCCTTTTGATGAATTGTAGAATTTACATTTGATACAATCTTAAGGTTGGAACTCTGATTTTAAAAAATGTCTTTCTCCAGACTGAACTAGTCCCTGTTCTTCCTCCTGTACTTGGTATGGGTGCCTTCGCTCCTGTTGGCCAGATGGCCACTTTGCATCCTTTTGTCATTCATCAACAAGGTGTTCCAGAATCCATATCATCTGCAGATTCTATCATTCCTCAATCTCATGTAGGCCACCTTCAATCAATGTCTGTAATGCCAGCCCAACATTGGCAGGAGCAGCAGGTAACCATTCTTTCAAATTTCGAAACTTTTTTTAATTTTCAGACTAGCAGTTAAGTTTGGTTTGGCATCTCAAATGCCACCTTTGATTCTTTTGCAGGTAATACAAGAAGTTTCTCAGGATCCTAATAAAGACAAATACCATCTGTCCCAGGAGCATAATCTACTTGGATCTCATTCTCAATATAGCCATGAACGTTCTGCTTCACTGAATTTAGTTCATCCAGAATATCTTAGCTCTCCCATGAACCAACAACAAAGATCTGCTTCTGAAACATTTGTGTCAAATGAACAAAAGAAGGTTAGAATGATGCTTTTGTTTCTTTCTTATTCTGTTAATTATCAATCCTAAACCCTCAAGATTTAAGCCTTTTAAAACTTCATATCAGGTCCCTGATTCTAATGATATAACTAATCAAATTTCTAAAGAAAGGCAGGCGAATCCAAACATGAATTCTAAACTTAATGCTCCATTATTCGAACCAATTGAGCCGAAGAATGAACAGAAGGTTTGAGTAACTATGTCATTTTCATTAATTTATTGCCTTAAAGCTCATTATATCATATTACCTTTAATAGGATTTGACTTTTTACAATTTTAAAATAGCTCTCACTTTTGCTGAGAAGTGCTTACGATTTTTTTAATATAATTTATAGGTCCCAGATCAAAATGCAGACTCAGAAATTAATGGAGCACATCAGCAAGTTTTGGACTTGGGTCAAGAGTGGTCAGCTTCTAATGTGGCTGTAAGTGCTGCTCTAAGTCACGCCGTTGGTACCTGCAGTGCTGTAGAATGCATTGAGGATAACTTGGTATTTCCTGCACCTCCTGTTCGTGTTAGCGGAGCGTTAAGCTCAATGCCCACCAATACGGCAAAGGAGCCTGTTCTTATGGATGAACGAGCACTTTTGGCTTGCATTGTTCGGGCAATTCCAGCTGGTTCTGATGGTCGAATTAGAATTAGCACCACTGTAAGAATTATTATTATTTTGAGAACTTAATGAACTACTATTTGATTTTACCAACTTTATCATAAATTGTTTCTGCTTATTACTCTGTTGCTTATAGTTGCCAAATAGGCTTGGAAAAATGCTTGCACCTCTTCACTGGCATGATTACAAGAAACATTATGGAAAGCTTCATGATTTTGTTGGTCGTCATCCTGAAGTAGGTGTCCATATCCTCTTTTGAACTTCTTGAACTATTATCTGTTATTTTTGCTGTTAGGATAATTCCAGGCATTTGCTTTCAGTTGTTTGTCATTGAAGAAGACTATATTCATCTCTGTGAAGGAGCTCAAGAAATTATTTCAGCTACTGCAGCTGTGGCAAAAGTTGCGGCTGCTGCTGCATCATCGGCTCCTAATTCTTCACTACTTCCTTCAGTTGCTGTCACTCCAATTTCTCAGAGCAGTCGCAATAAAAAATCTCTCTCAGTTGATTCTAAACCTGTTAGTTCGGCTTCATTCTTAAAAGATGTTGCTATGAACAACACTGGGAATTTATCTGATAAGTACTCTCAGGTTCCAAAAACACATGTTCAACAACAAAACGGCGTAAGCATTAATGTTGTTCAAGGGTTGGCAGACATAGCTCTCTCTAGCAGAAAGAATTCTGGTGAAAAAGGTGGTTTGACATCTAATACGCCCACGCCCTCTGATCAGTTAACTCTAAGCCATCTCACTGGAAATGGTTCGAACAATGCATCAACAAACGGAAGGATTACTTTTGGAGGAAAGAAACCAGAAAGGTAGCTATTTTCATAGGTTACCAAGCTTGGTTCATCTCTTTTCTGTAAATTATCTGCCTATCTCTTGACCATACCTTCCCACCAGTGCTTATTGCCCCATTTTTCCAGGGCTTCTGGAGTCAGGGTGATCTCACGAAGATAGTAAACACATCTCATGTAAGTTCTATTCCTGTAGTTTGCACTTTATATTGCATTAATGGTGACAACTTTTTTGGGAAGATCTCATTTAATAAGCCTAAAGATGCGACTAGAGCTAGCATGATATGAATCATGACAGAACGTGTTATCTTTGCACTATCTTTAACCTCATTTGAAATTGATGTGACCCAAATAAATTTTAGTCTGTTGTGTTCCATGAAAGTTTGTTTTTATTTCGTCCTTGTTACAGCCCACTGTAAAATAAAAGGTCAATCTTTGAATAGAAGTCTTTCAAGTCTGCCTTTTATATTCTCAAGATCAAATAGGAGATTTTGGCATCTATAATCCAGCAGTGGTCGTACTTTTCTTTTCTTTTTGTCTTCTTGGAATTCATGGTTTACCATAGTAAAGATTTTAGCATAAAGTCAAGGTGTAGAAACTCTTTTCCATTTGAAAATTTAGATGCTCGTATGAGAAGTCTCTTTGATGACTTCATGACTGTCTAACAACTTATAATGCATGTGAAAGTTAACTTGCTACAATGATGACATTTGGCTTTTCGCTTTTCTTGTGCATGTTATTTAATAGAAATGACAAAGGGATTGCGCTATTATATCCATGCCCATAATGTTGGCATGAACGACATTTTGAGGTTATAGAAAGGGTTGCTCCCTAGCTAAGAATCACTTCTCATAGATTAAGCCAAGTTGTTGTGTTAGAGGATTTGTGGTGGTAGAGAGTGATCAACATTTTGGCTTTATATGAAGATCCAACACATACAAATAAAAGAGAAGTTATAAGAGATATTAGAGTTCTTATGTAAAAAACTCGAAAAAAGTGAAACTATGGGGCATAACCTTATTGAAATTATTTTACCGATGTTTGTCATTAATTATAAATTGCTCATTCCTATGATATGGAAAGAGATTGATACAATATAGTAGATATAATAAACTATATATAATAGATTTTTTATAGAGGTTGGAAGTGCCCTATGGGATATGAGCTTTCTTCAATAGATTGTTTGATATTTTTTTGGTTGTTTTCTTTTGAGAAGAGGAAACTAGAGACTAAAAAATATAGCATAAATTTTGGTGTTGATATTGGAAGTCAGTGTTGGTGTCGATGGTGTGTGCATCAACTTTATAGATGATGGTATATGCTGACGTTGTTGGTAATAAAGTTAGCATATGTCAGTGTTGTCGAAGGATAATAGTTAGACAGTGATGGTTGAAGTACCATATTCAGGAGACAGTAAGCTTAGGATCATAGTCGAATGATAACATTTAAAGGACTGTTGTCGAGCGATGACGGTAGTTGAGCGATTGTGCTAGGAGGATTATAATCGGGCGAAGATAGCCAGGAGACTAAGTTGGATGATTGGAGGTCTGTAATTGAATGATGGTGGTTGGAGGACCAACGATGACGACAATCAGGCAGTGGCCCAATGGCAACTGTTAGATAGCAATGGGTAGACAGTGATGCTCTAACAACGAGGTTGGATGGGAACAGTCAAAAAGTGGTGCTCAGGTGGAGTCGAGTTTCTTCGGAGCACCCTTAAATTTCAAGCTAAGGTCTTAGCCCCATTTCATTTGAAGTTTAAAAGTTTATCAATATATTTTTAAGGGTGATGTTCCTGTAAATATAATCAAAATTCTGATGCCTCTATCAAATGGCATGTCTTGATTTCCTTATTTATAGATCATTTATTCAAAATTTAAGAGCCTTAATAATGTTGAAATTAGGCAGTCTTGCACTCTTGAGATTCCTCTCGTTGAGACGATCAATTTTACTATAAGTATGCAATATTTGGAGATCTTTTTGTTCTTCCAAATAATGTCCCAAACTTACCATTTATACTATAAGTTCTTTATTTGTGCTTATTTAAAGTCAAATTGCATCACTTTTGATATCGATGGATTTGTCTCATTGAGTAAACACTGCTGTTGTCAGGTCCCAAACTCTTGGATGAGAAAAGTTGAGAGTTGCATAAGGTAATTGATGGCCTGTATAAAACTTGTCAAATAATTATGATATGAATTCTTTAATATATTGTATTAATGCTAGGACGTTCTCTTGAAGCGACGCGTTGTATGACCTAAATATAGTGATAAATGTGCAATGACCGCTGCACTAACGCCCATTTGCAGTGTTAAATATCCAAGAGTTCTCACATCATGAATGAATGTGGGCAAAGAAGCTAGTCTGTGAAATTAAAATTAGGATGAAAACTTTGAATATAGGTTCCCTTACGGGCAAATTAATGAAATTAATAGATATTATGATTCATATGAAGATTAATATTCTATGCATTCAAGAAATTAAATGGGTTGGAGAAGAATGCCAAAGAAACTGATAATTTAGGATTTAAATTATGGTATTCTAGTATGAGTCGTACTAAAAATGGTATATGTGTTATTATAGGTAAGAGTTTGAATGATGATGTTATAAAAATTAATAAAATTTGAGATAGAATTATATCTTTAAAATATTGTTGTTAATACTAAGTTTATTAATATTATAAGTATTTATGCTCCTCAAGTAGGTTTATGTGTGTTCAAAATTAAAATTTTGAAATGATTTAGAAGAATTAATGCAAAAGATATTATTGAACAAAGAATTTTTATTGGAGGAGATTTAAATAGAAATGTTGGTAGAGAGATGTGATTTTAAATGCATTCAAAGTGGTTATAGGTTTGTAACGACTAAAGAGATGATAATATCATATTAAATTTTGCTATAGCTTATGATTTTATAATTGTTAATATCTTATTTAAGAAAATAGATAAGTTTCTAATTACTTATAAGAATGGATATAGTTAAAACTCAAATTGATTTTTTTCTTATGGGAAAAAAATATTGTTTAGATTGTAATGATTGTAAAATTGTTCTAAACGAAAGTTTATGTATCTAACATTTCTTATATTTTTGGACTTAGATAAAGAGACATAATATAAAAATAAAGTAAAACGTTATTCTAGGATTAGATGTAGCATTTAAAAAATATTAACAAAAATATTTTTGATAGTTAGATATATTTTTGATAGTATGTTTCTAGATTTTAAGATTTTGTTTGTGCATGAGGAGGTCAATGTTATGTGGGAAAAATTAGTCAGTAATATTAAGACTGTTGCAAAGGAATTACTTGGAGTATCATAAAGAAAAGCTCTTAATAGTAAAAATAGTTGGTGGTGGAATCAAATTGTACAAGAAAAGATAAAAAACAAGAAGTTTTATTGTAAAAATTGTTTTAGATGTAAAAAATGCTTATAATTAAGAAAGATACAAAAGGCTCATAAAGAGTCTAAGAAAATAATATGTGATGCAAAGATTTTAGCTTTTAATAATTTATATAATAGATTAGATATTAAGGAGGCCGAATAGGCCAAAAAATATATATATATATATATATATATATATATATATATATATATATATATATATATATATATATATATATATATATATAAAGTTAATCAAACAAAGAGAGAGAAATAGTAAGGATTTAGTTCAAGTGAAGTGCATTAGGATGAAGATCAAAAAGTGTTTTTATTAAAAGTGGATATTCAACAAAGGTGGATGAGATATTTTGCTAAACTTTTCAATGAAGATTGTGAGAGTACGATTGACTTTAGTGATCTAACATCCTAAATGAAAATAAAATTTAATATTTTTATTGGCGTATTAGTAACATCAAAGTTAGAGTGACTTTAAAGAAAATGAAGTGTGGAAAAGTTGTTGGACCTGATGATATTCCAATAGAGGTGTAAAAATGCTTAGGAGATGAAAGAATTTCTTGGCTTTCTGAACTTTTTAATATTTTTTTGAAGACTAAAAAGATGTAAGATGAGTGAAGAGTGAGTTTGTTGATTCTTATTTTTAAGAAGAAAGGTGATGCACAAAATTTTGCTAATTATAGAGGCCTTAAGATAATGTGTCATACTTTAAAATTATGGGAGAGAGTTATGGACCATAGGCTACGATGTGATGCTAATGTTTCTCAAAATCAATTTGGATTCAAGCTGAGTAGGAATCTACTATAGAAGCTATATATTTATTGAGAGGTTTGATGGAGAAGTATAGAGAGAATACGGAGGATCTACATGTTATATTTATTGATTTAGAGAAAGTATATGATGAAGTTTCAAGAGAAGTGCTATGGAGAGTTCTAGAAAAGAAAGGGGTTAGTAATATTTATATTCAAGTTATTAAAGATATGTATGCATGAGTTATTACTTGTATTCAAACACAAGGTTGTTCCAAGTATTTTTCTATTTCATCTGGATTACATCAAGGATTAGCCTTAAGCTTATATCTTTTTGCTTTATTCATGGATGTTCTCACGAGACATTTGCGAGAGGTTGTACTCTGATGTATGCTTTTTGTTGATGATATTTTCTTGTTGATAAGACTAGAGAGGGAGTTGAAGGTAAACTTGAATTATGAAGGTTAACCTTAGAGTCTAAAGATTTTTGTTTGGGTAGATATAAAATTGAATATATGGATTGTAATTTTAGTAGTAATAGATCTAGTATGGGGACTGTGACTTTGGGCAATCAATTCATTAATAAGAGTACACATTTTAGATATCTTAGGTCTATTGTTTAGAGTGATGGTGAAATAGATGGGGATATTATTACAAGTTGGATGGCTGAAGTGGAGTAATGTTTCAGGCTTGTTGTGTGATAGAAAAGTCTCTCTCAAACTTAGGGAAAATTCTATAAGATGGTGGTGAGAATGTTGGCCATTAAAAGAGAAAAATAATATTATGTTAAGTGTTGCAGATATGAGTATAATCAAGTTGATGAGTGGCTTTACTCTTAGAGACATGATACTAAACGAGCATATACGTGAAAATGTATGAGTAGCTCCAACGGAAGATAAGATTAGAGAGCCGTCTTAGATGGTTTGGCACATAAAATGGCAACCTTCCGATGACCCAATAAAAAGAGTAGATGTATTAGATTTAACTTATGTTAAGAAAATATAAGTATACCTAAAACCGCTTGGTTATAAAATATTAGAAATGACCTTTTTTATTACAATTAAATAAGAATTTGACTCTTAACATGACAATGGAGAAAAAGAATTCATGTAGTCGACCTAACATATTAGGACAAAGGCTTAATTCTATTGTTGTAGTCATTTAGTTTGATTATAACTTTTCAGAAATTAAAATTTGGATCATCCTAAAGTTAATCTTATAAGTCTTTAATTTAAATATGTATCAAAATTCGTGTCAATAAAGTTGATTTTTGTTATAGTAGCAGGATTCATAGGGTTAGTGCATATTTTTTTGTTATTAGATTTCTTGTCTAAGCAATAATAATACTATCATTCCTTGTCTGTTCATAATATTCAATATCAATTAAATTTTAAGTGTTTTCGGTTTCTCACAGTAAATCTGCCGCCATGCATGTCTAATTATTTCCTGCCTATCGTGCTGCAGGGGCTATATGGTTTCGTAACTCTTTTGCAATTGGGCGGTCGCATATTTCGAAGTACGAAACCTGGAAATGATATAAGCTGTCATAAGGGAGGAAAGTTAATATCAATTACGATTTATTCATTTATGTCGCATATTTGTACAATATTGGGCTCGAAATCTTGCCTATAATTTAGCTGACCCAAAGCCAATTTTTCCACACTTACTCTCATCATTTTTGTGTTCAATGATTGTGTTATTGTAGATTGTTTGCTAGTCGGAAAATGGTGTTTTGTTTATTCACAATTGTTTGGAATTGTTAATGATTTGATTTTCTTTCGGGAATTAATACGCATGTGGTTCATTCTTCTTATGATGTATTTTACCAGATCGTAAAATTAGTTAAAATGGTATCGAGAGTAAATAAATAAATAAGCTTCCTTTCTAGCCTAAATTTGTGGTAGAGTTATTATAATATATTTAAATTGAATTATATATTTTGTAGAGTTAATTAAAAATGATAATCATTATTTTAATATTTTAATATGATAGCAAAGCATGTATACTCCCCCCTCCTTTTTGAGAAATTATTATGTGCGGACACTGAATGGCGTTCGGGCAATTTGGAAATCAATCAGAATGAGCCATGTCGGTACCATAGCTTCGTATTTCTGACACGACTCATTCTGCTTAGTCTTCAGATATAGAGTTATGTTTGATGTCCACGCAGAATAATTCCCCCTCCTTTCAAATCTCATGTGTCTCATCCAATGATAACCCTTATTAATTGGTGCTTGCTTCTTCTTGTGATTGAGCTGCAAATAACCGTCTAATGCTGATTCGACAAAGCATCATTGAATAAGGTTTCAAATGGGGCAGTTTTTGTTACTGATGTTTTCGTTAGTTTTAACAAATTTTATAGTAAAAATTTGTTCTAGAAAATGGTAAAGAAGTCATTTCAAACGAAACTTAAACTGTGCACTCTCAACTTCTTGTGTATGCGTTCACTTTTTATCATCTTATGTCATTTCATTTTCATCTAAGAGGCATCATAGATTATGGTTTCGTTGGGGACAACTTTCTTACTGTTTCTTAAAACTATTTTTAGTATAAAAATTAAGTCATCATGTAATTACAATTCTTAAATATAATTTCTCAGTTCAATTTGGATTTTCATTAGCATTTCCAACTCTCAATTAAAATGTATGGCAATGTAATGAAATTCATAAACTTTTATTTATTACACTCACTTTTGCATCATCTCATCTTCTTCAAATATTTGTTCTGTGGTGTTCTTATTCAAAATAAAATATTATAATTGCTTCAACTGAACTCCACTCAAAATTTTATTTGATATAAGTGAATTTTTTTACCAATGTAACTATGATAGCTCTATTAATAGGCACAAAGCTTGATTGGTGGCTAATGATTTTTATCAATGGCAAAGAATTGACTATTTGACACTTTAAGGTTTCGTTTGGAATAACTTTTTTTTTTAATTTCTAAAATAGCTTTCTAGTACAAAAATTTCTTAAATTAGAAAATTTTATACTAAAAAATTATTTTAGAAAGCAGTACGAAAGCTGTTCCAAATGAAGCATTGGTCTAGTTCTATAACCAACCACTAAAAGATTGGTTTTTAGCTCGACTATTTGTTGGCAGTGGCATTTATGTCAACTCAACATCAAAAGTGCTTTTTTTAGAAGTCTCCATGCCCCAACTCTTATGCTTCGTCAATACATGCAATTACATATTTTTGTAAGTTTCACAAAATCATTTATAATCTTAAACAAGCACTTTGTGCCTAATACCATGAGGTATAGTATTTTATAAATACTTAATAGATGAAAAGCCATTATTTAGCATCATGACTTGTGATAAACTTATATATCAAATAATTTATATTGATGGGATCATTATCACAACTTTAATATTGTTGTGTAATGCTTTGTCACTCTTCTTGCCCAACTATTCTTCATCAAGGATCTTGGGCCATTGCACTAGTTTTTTTTTTTTAATGCAAAAATTATTATATATTTTAATATTTACATAAGCTTCACTTTTCTCTATATTATTGATCTCCTTCTTCACGTTAAGATCAACGATGTATATGCTTCTCATTACTCTTTCACTTTCTATCTCACCAACACTTATTCTTCAATCGAGCTAAGTGAATTACTTTCTTAGCCCCCTATGATCTCTTATGATAATATAGGTCTCACTCATGTGAATCTTATATTTTACTCATGTATAATCATATGTCATAGTGTTGACTTAATAAAAAAAAAGGGCCATTATTTAAATCTTCTATATTAAATTGAGATTGTACAACCGTGTCATTCAACAGATAGAAGTATGAGAGAATTAGAAAAATGATCGTTACATTTATTTTATAGTCCTTTTTCAATATCTTATTTTTTTATTATTAATTGTTCAAATTTTAATTAATATTTTTGAGCAGAGATAAGTAAATTCTTGTTAAGAATTAAATTATCATTTAAATCTAATAAAGAAAGATCATTTCTAATATTTTCTAATCAAGTATTTTTAGGCTTACCACTACCTTTTTTAATATAAGTCAAATCTAATACATCTACTTTCATAATTGGATCATTGGAAAGATGCCATTTTATCTGATCAAATCATCTAAGATCGACTCTATCTAATCTTATCTTCCACTAGAGCTACACCAACTTTTTTCACGAATTCTTTCTCTAAGTGTAAAGCAACTCATTCACTTGAGCATCCTCATCTCTGCAGCACTTAACTTAATATTATGCTTCTTTTTTAATGGTCAATATTCCACACCATAAAGTATTGCAAATCTAAACACCACCTTATAGAATTTTCTCATAAGTTTGAGATGGACTTTTATATCACACAACAAGCCCGATACATTCCTCCGTGTTTCAACCACCCAACTAGAATTCTTCTAAAAATATCCTCATCTATTTCAAAATCACTCTGAACAATAGATCCAAGATATCAAAAATGTGTACTCTTATTAATTCTTGATCACCAAAAGTCACAATCATCCCACTAGATCTATTATTACTTAAATTACACTCCATATATCGATCTTTAGAATTCTAGGATCATAGGCGCCATTAGTCCTTCTAAATTACACATAATCAATTTATATGATATTAAATAAATTGAAAGCCTGAATATGTATTTCTATGATGTTTATTAATTGACGGCGTCACCGAGTGTAAATGAGTAAAGTCGAGCTTGAGTTAATCCTAATTTGATATTGAGCTTAATTGATTAATAAAATTCGAGCTCAAGCTAAACCTTTATTCTACAAGTTTGAGCCAGATCATTTAATATGAAAGAGAGAAAATTATTATGATTCAAACCGTCACTATAACAAAATGAAAAAAAAAAAAAAAGAATGAAAAATTACCTCAAAAAAATGAAGAATCAATTAAAATAAGAAATTGAGATATAATTTTTGAATATTTTTAACAACTTTATATAAAATTTTGAATGCTTATATATTTTGAATTAATATTTTTTAAGCGAGACACTCTTGAGCTAACAAATCAAATTAAGGTTGGCTCAAATTCGACTTGCTAGTGCCATTTATCAAATTAAGCCCTAATTAACTCATAAGATGGCTTGGCTCACCTATGCCCATAGCATCACCATTCACCACTAGTTTAGTCCCAATCTTAAAGTCTTAAAGCTATTAATTAATTAAAGCACCTCTTCGCAAATATCAACTTTTCGAGATAAACAATCACCACGTTTAGGGGCTGTTTGGTGGAATCCAGTATTTCATTTAAGCAGGATTTCGTAAATCCTCCAAATCCGGATTTACAAAATCCTGGGAGGTTAAATCCTGAAAACTGTTTGGTAACCTTCATGATAAATCCAGTTAAATCATGTGTGACTGTTTGGCTGTTCAATTCAGGATTTAAGGCGATTAAAAAAGTTGACATACATTATTAGGATAATTAGAGCGCGACAAGAAAAGTTTAAATAAAATATAACAAAACTTTATTAATACTAATTAATTAATTAATTATTATTTATAATATTTTATAATAATTATCAAATTATAATATTAATTATCAAGTTGCTTATTTATTTATTAATTTAATAAGTATTTGAAGTCTATTTAATTAGTTTTTTTTTTAAATAACTAATTATTTAACTAATACTCATACTAATAATTTTATTAGTTATTTAAGTGTTATTAGTTAAATTTAATTATTAATTATCTTATAATAACTTAATTATTCTACTAATTATTAATTATTATTCACACTATTAATTATATATTTAATAATTTATATATCAAATTATATTAAATGAGAAATTATATTAATTTTTAATTACTAATTATTTATTAATTATATTATATTTTTTATTAATTTTAATTAAATTTGTTGAAATAAATTAATTAATTCATACCATAATATTACTCTCTGCTGACTTCTCATTAGCTATAGTACTAGGGTTTGCTTTTCCCTACTATAGCAATTCTACGTCGCTTGAGCCGTAAAAGAGTTTTGAACGAGCCTATTCGCCCCCTTCGGCGACGTTCCTTTGCCGTTCTTCTGTCGGATCGGAGCTCGCTCGCAAGGTAACCATTTTCTCCCTTTCGCTCACAGTTACGAGTTCTTCATCGTCGCCGTTCCGACTTTGCTCCTTCGACGACATTACCTTCCTGTTGGATCGGAAGTTACGACATTTTTTTGATCTGAAGCAACAACTGGAGCTCGCTTGCTGTGAAGGTAACTTTCTCCCTTTCGCGCGCTTCTTCGGCCAAATCCCCTAAATCCGCCGAATCGGTGGATTTGCGAAATCCGGGATTTACCGCAAGAAGTGCTCTTTTTCCGTCAACCGCGGATTCCATTTACCGTGAGATTTGGATTTGCATTTTAGGCCGTTTGGCTGGATTTCGCCCAAATCCGGCCTTAAATCCGGCTAAATCCGCATACCAAACAGCCCCTTAGGTGATGGGGAGAGCATCGGATCTCCTACCAAATCGTGGTGGGAACCAATAGCTTCCTCCGCTCACTGGCGGGAGCAGAAGGTTTAATCGAGGGTTTGGTGCATCGGAGGCTTAGATGAGCGTTGCGATCGAGAGGGAAGAATGGATGCTGAGCCCCCTCATCTATGGCTTCCTTCTAGCCTGTTGTTTCTTGTCCGTGTTTCTCCATCCCTACTTCTCGCGAAGCGGCGGAGCCGCGAGGACGACGACTACTGCCTCCTCGCTCTTCGATGTCGGCCCCACGGCGCCGTTTCTACGTTTCCAGAGGAGCTTCTTGCTTCTCTACTCTCTTGCGTCGGGTAGGGCTTCGCATTCATGTATTTATTTATATAATATGCGTTCATTGCGATGATAATTATGTTCTTTTTTTTTGGAGTTGAAATTCATTGGTAAATTAAACTTATGCAGTGATGGAGGGGCTTGAATCTGTTGTCGGGGAGTATGAGTTTGCGTACCATGGGATGAGTAGGGATCAGATGGTTTTGGTTGCATCTGCAGGAGTAGCTGTTTCACTCGTTTTTGGCACTTTTTTAGGCTTTCTTTCTGATATAATGTGAGTTTCTGATTCTTTTGTTTTCTTTTTGTAATTATGCTCGACGCCTAAACAATGAAATGAAAAAAAAAAAAAAAGAATTATGTGGCTTAATGTTTTATATACAACAGTTTCCTTGAGCTTTCTTACGGGGTTTTCTGTGTATTTGCACTCGATTTCTCTGCAGCCAAACTAATGTCTGGTGTTATGATGAATGATCCATTAAAAAGTGGTGTTCGATTCTCACGCCGAACTATTTGATGAAGTTTTAAGCAGGGAATCCATACCAAGACAATAACTTGGAAATCTCTCTAGTTTACATTTATTGACTTCCCTAAACTGATATGTCAAAGACTTTGTGCTAAGTATGATGGCTTTTGGACAAGAAACAGCTAAAGGATCTCAAGCTTCACAAATGGTGGTTGATGGATTTTCTAGTTATGAAGAGATGAATATTTTCCTCCAAAAAGTAGTATGATTTATGTTTTTTTTTTTTTTTTTTTTTTAATTTCATATATTGGCCTCAAACATTAGTTGATTTTGAATCATATCCATTCCCATATTCTTTAATTTATATCCCCTCCATCTAATGTCATTGTTAGATTTGCTTTGCTAGTTCCTCACAATAGTTGTGTTGGACTAGATTGTGCACCCAATTTCTAGATATTCTTTGGGGTTCAAGTTCTTAATCCAATAGTTACTAGGGGAAGGAGACACCATACATAAAAAATCTTTTGAAACTGAGAAACTTTCCATCCTAATCATTAATAAATATCCTCACATGGAGTTGATAAAGGGGACTTTTGTATGCCTCTACATTTAAGTTAACTATTTGGCCATTCCTCTCTTTTCTTAGGTTCCTCTTATAAAGAATCCTCTCCACTTCCTCTTTTTTATTTTCTTGTTCTCTTTCCCTTAGAAAATGCATAGCTCCTTCCTTTCTTCATCCTCTCATCCTATGATTTCTAACTTGAGCATCCTAGTAGCCTCTCCTGGTAGTCCCAATGATGGTTCTATTGTAGGCTTCAGTGATTTAAATGAAAATCTCTACATGTGTTAAATATTATTACCTCGAGTATCAATTTGAAGTATCTATCAATTCAACCCTAGTCAAATATGGTCAAAGGTCATTCAACAGTGGTTAAATTTGTCAGTTGGAGTCACACCAATTTAGATCATGCTAGGGTTCTCCATTAAATCAAATGTGTAGTTATTGGTCAAAGACAAACTTAATTGAACTTGAAGAAGCCTACGTGTACTTGACAACACCCGATCAAAACTAATTAGATGGACTTATGCCCATAGTCTGGTTGAAAGGGTTGGTCTTTTTAAAGATGAACACAATTGACGTAAGCTTGAAAAAAAGCCCTATTTTACTTGTCCCTATGAAATTATTCCCTACTCTTCCAAAAGCCTCTATTCAGCCTTCCACACTAGTTCCATTATGTCTAGAAATCTTAACAAGTGATCGTTTTCCCTCTATAAGTACAAGGGAAGGGAACAATCATGGAAGAAGAGATGAGAGCTTGCAAGTGGAATTTGGGCCCATTATTGCCATAAATCTTAAGAAAAGGTGATTTGCCCTCTATAAGTACAAGGGAAGGGGGAAATTATGGAAGAAGAGAGGAGAGCTTGCAAGTGAAGATGGTTACATCATGCCAAAATATCACTATAATGAATGGGATTTGGTCCCATTATGGATAGAAGCTTAAGAAAAGACCATGTTCCATCTATAAATACAAGGGAAGGGGATAATCATGGAAGAATAGAGGAGAGCTTGTGAATGAAGATGGTTAAACATGGCTTTAATGAACGAAGCTCGAGTATCTCTTGTTTTACATTGTTTTGCTTTAGGAAGAATGGCAATAGCTATACCCTTCACCTTCTTCTATTCACTAACCTATAGGCTTCTTGCAATGTAACTTCTTTCATCACCACCTAACATTTTTAACTTTGTCGAGCAGCACCCATTAACTTCATGCTTGGCATGTTGGGGAGATCTTAATCATTCAGGTGCCTTGTGCACCACCCATACATTTTTTTTTAGTATGGAGAGAGGTCCCCTCAATACTCCACTTTTTCTATACACTCATCTTGGATATGCTCATCATACTCTTTGTTGCTCTTTGCTAGATTTATTGAACTGCTGCAGAAATTTTTTGTGCTTTTAGTACTTAGAGAAAGCATCATTCTACGGATCCCACAGGGAAGTCTCATCAGATTTTTATGAGGTAGTGACTTGAACATTTTGCAATCAACGAAAGGCCCAAAACAAAATCATAAACAAACTAAGAAAACATAATGAAATTTTATAAATATCTTGCTAAATTTGATGTTGATGATAGACTCCTCCGTTTATGTTTGTATAACAAAAATTCAAGTTGATTAGGTCTAATAGGAACCTCACCAACTTATATGATGAATGAAATCGATGACACAACAAAATTGACTTTTGTGTTTATCATTCAAATGATGGGCCCCATCCATTTAGCTCAAATACCCCTCAAGTTAGAACAATGTTTAGATGATCTTTAGGATGCATTCCTCATTGGATTGTTCTAATATAGGATCTCATCGTCCATACAATCAATGCAAATTATCCCAATTATTATAGTGGGTAATACTAGAAAATTCTAAACTTCATTGGGGATCGTTCGGAGGACACATGATTTTATTTGAATTGCTGTTTAAATGCATCATATCATTAAGTTGTATTTGAACATAAATAGTTAAGGTAAGGCTAATGATGATATGCTTTTCTACATTAATGCCAGTCGTATTTTACGGGCATAAATTTTAACTTGTGATACTATCCTGTTTTGGAGTTAAAGAAAATAGGCAAAAAGGCATCATATCGTGCATTAATGAATATCTATGCACTTTGTTGAGATTGATAGGTTATGTCATAAATAGTTTATGCTATGCTACAGCACTAGGGTTATTTAAAATGCTTTTTGTAAACAACCATGTTTGGTTTGCTAAAAAGCTCGTGTTTGATTCATTGTTAAGCGTGTCGATATTGATTAGTAATTTTGAGTTCTTTTTCTTAACGAACCTAGCCTTGTTGATCGTATTCTACTTGTTGTTGGTTTGAAAAAAATAGGAATAAATAACTAAATATCTTTAAATTGTATATTATTAATTTATATTTTTTTCATTTTTATTAATTAGTTGGTAGATATGTAGAATGAGTATATTATGTTTGGCTCATTACTTATTTATTTTCATTTGTTTAAAATTGGTTCGTGTTTGGCTTGAAAGCTGAACACAAATGCAATATTCACATACACATTCAAACAATCGTCTGATACAAACATTTGAAAATTTGAATGAGCCGAAAAAAACACAAAACAAGCTTTCTTGGGCTCATCTCATTTACACCTCTCCATGTGGTTTCTTAAATGCTCAGTGTTATTGTGTTATAGAAACTTCAAAATTTGGTTTGAATAGTGAAGGTATGAAGGTGGAAGAAAAAGAGGCGCTTGGCCATGGTGGTGATTCGTATTAAAACCGGTAGATTGATAGTCAGGCAAAACATGCAACTAAACAAGCTTAAATGTATCCTTCTAATTCGTGCAAAATTTTCCTGTTACTCCCACAAGTAGAAGTTCCCTACAGATTTGGAAGAATTCTAAATTGAATAAACAATTCCAAGATTGAAACATGTCACACGTTGCATAGTATATGAAATTGTGATTTGGGTAAGAGAGACTTACGGAGATTACAGGAGACTAAATTTTACTTAGACCCTTGCTTTTGAACTATTCCTATACTGTGCTGCCTTGTTTTATATCTTCCAAATTGCATTGTTCAGCAGAAAGTTTTTCTCATATGTTCAGACATCTTTCTCCTCCATTCTTCCATCTTCTTGCTTGATTGAGATTTGAAAACTCAGTCAAATACGAACATTTAAAATTTGAATGAGCTGAACACAAATACAAAACAAGCTTTCTTAAGCTCATCTCGTTTACACCCCTACATGCTTAAATAGGCACTGTAATTGTGTTATAGAAACTTTTAAAATTAGTTTGAATAGTGAAGGTATGGAGGAAGAAAAAGAGGCGCTTGGCCATGATGATGGTTCTTACTAAATCCGGTAGATTGATAATTAGGCAAAAACCTGGTATTCAACAAGCTTAAATGTACCTTATTGATTCGTGCAAAGCTTTATTGTTACTCCCAAAGTAGAAGTGCCCTAGAGAATGGGAAGAATTCCAAATTGAACAAACAATTCCAAAATTGGAACATGTCACACATTGCATAATATATGAAACTAGAAAAACTTACGGAGCTTGCAGGAGACTAAATTCTATACTGTGTTGCCTTGTTTTATATCTTTCAATTTGCAATGTTTAGCAGAAAAATTTTCTCATATGTTCAGGCATCTTTCTCCTCCATCCTTCCATCTTCTTTTACTTGATTGAGATTAGAAAAACTCAATCAAATTCGAATACATGAAAATTTGAATGAGTCGAACACACAAAACAAGCTTTCTTAAGCTCATCTCACTTACACCCCTACATTCGACTGCTTAAATAGGCAGTGTAATTGTGTTATAGAAACTTTTAAATTTTATTTGAATAGTGAAGGTATGCAGGAGGAAGAGAAAAAGAGGCACTTGGCTATGATGATGATTCTTACTAAACCCCGTAGATTGATAATTAGGCAAAAATATGTAACTCAAGTTACTCAACAAGCTTAAATGTACCCTATTGATTTGTGCAAAGCTTTCTTGTTACTGCCACAGGTAAAAGTGCCCTAGAGAATGGGAAGAATTTCAAATTGAACTGACAATTCCAAAATTGCAACATATCACTCGTTGCAAAATATATGAAATTGTGATGTGGGTCAGAGAGACTTGTGGAGATTACAGGACACTTAATTTAACTTAGACCCTTGCTTCTAATTATTCATATCATGTGCTGCCTTGTTTTCTATCTTCCAAATTTCATTTGTTTAGCAAAAATGTTTTCTTATATGTTGAGACATGTTTCTCCTCCATTCTTCCATTGCTTGATTGAACTTAGAAAACTCAGTAACAAAAATTATTGTAATTTTAGAGGCCCAAGAAAATTATGCATCTTATTTTGCTTCTTCCATCTTCTGGTGGGCGTCTTAAAGAGTGTGACGTGGCAGCAAAGTATGTTAATGTCAACTCTATTCATGGGAATTGCTTCTACTGTTTATTCATTTTGTTTTGAGACATGGATGGTAGCTGAACATGAAAAGGTTCGTGTTGAGTTATGATGCTTCAGTTACTCTAGCATTACTCTTTTGAAAGATTCTATGACTTCCTTATTCTTTGCTTGGCAGCAAGGTCATAGAAGAGATCTGCTGAGTGATACCTTCTGGTTGATGACCTTATTTGAATCTTCATCTCTCCTCGGTAGTCAAGCGCTTGCAAACCTTTTAACCAAGGATCTCAAAAAAAGATTTCTTTTCGCATCTGCACCCGCAGCCCTTTTGGCCATCATTAGCATCATTTGTACAAGGAAAGAATGGGATGGAAATAACCAAAAAGCTAATGTTGAAAGTTATCAGAAATCATTTGCAGGGCACATTATTGCAGGTAAGATAATCAAATGCAGATGGCAAGCTGTATTTTTGTTTAAAGTAGGCAAGTTTTTCTAGTTAATGGAATGGTTGATGACTGGTGATTTTGTCATGTTCTGTTTGGCTTCCTCTTTTAAGGTGTAGATATACCAGATTGAAGACTGTAGATAGGGAGAAAAAGCTATGATGAAAACCTAGTTGGATAAAATATCCATCAACAATAGTTTTCTATACAATTCTAATATTATAAAATGAGGAAAAGTTACGTACATAAGTTGTCATAAATTGAAACAAGATTTAGAAAAGATTTTGTTTATATATTAATAATGATTCCATTGAATAGTATCCACCAAAACAAGCCTACCAATCAGCCTATTTCTTTTTTAATTGGTGTAAAAGTCTAATTAAACATTAGTTTGATTTGCCGCAATCTTTCTATTCATATAGGAGCATCATTTCATGCATATGTTATAGGGGATGTTTGGTTCGATTGTATGCAGCCTGCTGCTGTCTTGATTACAATATTATTCAGATGATTATGTAATTAGTGTGGTTGATTCAATGTCGATGTAATGTTATGTAGAAAAGTTGATTATGCTTATTATAAATTTTTTGTCGTCATTTATTTTAGCTTAATGATAACCTGACATCTAGTGTTGGCAGATTTAGCCCACTTTTAAATATCTTCAAAATGGACTTAGATATCTTGTATGAAATTGTTATTTAAAAATGTCAATGAGTCAAACCGTTGACATCATCTGCTAATAACATGAATAAGCAAAACTAATGTTTCTGTACCATACAGCCCTTTATTGTTATATGATTGCAACTTTCAACTTACTTCCTTGTTCATGGTGAAAATCGCGCTAAAAATTTTCCATGATGTCTCAGCATGTAATAAGTAACCAAAATTTACTTACATATTTGGATAGATCCTTATGAGCTCAAATTCCTGCTAATTAAAATGGTTCTACTGGGTCTGCGAAAGTGGAATTGTAAATGAACATTTTGGTCTTAATATGGCTTAAAGTTCATCCTGGCAACAGAGGGCAAGTTTTTTTTACTTTTGGAAAAAAATTATCTTCTCGTAATTGAATGTCTCAAGGCCAAGTCCTGGCTACTGTTATTCAGGTCCTAGTCTTGGAACTTGAGGCAAGACAGCTTAATGGTCGCACTTATGTTCTAAATGATTTTTCAAGTGTTATAAGTTTTGTTGCATTAAATTTTTGTTTGTTGATAAACCACATTGATTTCGATAAATAAATCTTTTTCTCATTGCCAAACTTGCTTCGCCCTTCTTTGATGTTACTATTTTTGATGCGGTTGAATTTCTTTTGAAATCTAAGTTTCTTTCCAAGATGAATGCCAACCCATTTTGAAATTGTATTGAAATTTTTGAAAACTGGATCTTTACAGCTGAATAGGAAAAATAGATGATATAGTTTTGAGATATTTTCGCTCTGTCAAAATATAATTTTGTTTGGATACTACCTACTTCCATTATATATGTATATGCAATTGTTTGAATGTATAGTTCTCGCTGTTGTATTTTGTTCTGGTGTCGTTATGGGAGAAAATATGTTTATTGGGTATGCGTGCAACTGAAACTCTTATGCCACGTCTGTTCTGTTTCTTCACATGAGATTTTCCCTGCTTGACAGATAAAAGCATATGGATGCTTGGATGGGCTCAAGCAAGTGTCCATTTTTCCTTATCTGTCTTTTGGATTCTTTGGGCACCAACCATAGTGGTATGGTTAACATTACTTCACTATTGAACGTCTTCTTCTTTAATATCTTTATACTGTAGCAGTATTTGGGTCCATTGCATAAATTTTCTATACTTTACGGACATAGCAGAACTCTTGTTAAACTGATGAAATTATTAATATTCTGTGTGTATCTTTTAATTGTGAAGTGCTTGTCGGCTTGAATATTACACGAGCTTGGTACGTCAAATTAGAGTAATGAGGTAGTCCAATGACTGCACTATCATTGCCAATGCAAGTTTTGCATTGGTCTGCCAATAAGTATATACCTAGATATATAGCACGTGCCATGTGATACTGGTCATTCACGGAAGCTGCGACCATTTATCAATTCAAAGAGCGGTTCTTTGTGATTCATGACTGGCTGTCACAAGTTTAGCAGCTTTTGGGAAGATTGTAGTGGAGAAATTATTTTGTGCAGACGCTGAACGCGGTACAGAGATAAATCAGAATGCGCCACGTCACTCCCTGCTCGGTACCGTGGCTCGGTACTGTTGATGTGGTGCATTCTGGTTGGTCTGCAGAAGGTGAACTGCGTTCGGCGTCCGCACAGAATAATTTCCCGATTTTAGTGACAGCCAATATCATCTCCATTTCTTTCTCTCTATTGTACTTACCTAGGGTGAGGCCATCTTAACCTTATACTAATGCAGCCAGTTCATGACATGACAGAAATAAATAGATCATTATCATCATTATGGTGAGGCTTACCCCAACTATTTTTGGTATGTATAAAACTACTAGTTTATTAGAGGAGTTAATATGACACCTTCCTTTTGACCTATTGAGATTTGCAGAATGATTGGTCTTGCATCCTCCCTGACTTCCCTTCGTATAAAGATACATGCATTTATGCATCTGCACATCTTCATGACATTTCTACCAGCTATGATCACTCGATTTTATTTCAGGAAGATGGGAGGGAAGTGCAGTTATCGCACATATATCCTTGTTTTCTTGGTTCAAGGATGCTTGGAAGCACGGCCTTTCCATGGTTTTCTGGTACTTCAGCTTTGCATAATGAAGATCACAATCATTTAATAGCTGCATTTGTTATTGCGGGACTGGTTTTGTCAATCATTGCTTATGATTATCAGGCAATACTCTGAGAAATAACAAAATGTTAATTATCATTTCCCCAATTTTAGGTCTATAATCCAATAATTGCAAATAATATCATAATTTCTTCCTTCACAGGATATTGGAGTTCTGGTTGTCTTGTTTTGCATCTTTCATGCTTGCATTGGCTTGATTTCACCTTCTCTAGCTAAGTTGAGAACAATGTAAGTTTATTTCATATGTAAATGCTTCATGTCTTCCTTTTTAAAGCCTAGATGTGATTGCTTCTTCTACTGTCTTATCAGGTATGTTCCCGACGAGCTGCGCGGAGGCATGATCAGTGCATCTCTAGTACCGGCAAATGCAGCATTTTTATTTGTGCTGATTATTGTCAGTATCTTGCTTTATAGTTTTCATAAGTGTTCATTTTACCACCGACGCTATTGCTACATGCTTATGAAAATGTGTGCGCTGTTTATAGGGGGGTTATTATCGGAGACTCGACAATGCTGCTATCATGGCCCTGGCTGCAGTTGGCTTATTGAGTGCTGCGGGTTGTCTCCATGTATTGAGATGGTGGAGAAAGCATCTTCGTCAAAACTGGCATGAACTATAGGGATGGTTATTCTCATTGCTCATATCTGAGGTGCCAATAGGTGAGCAATCCTCTTTTTACCCCTTTTGGTTATCTCTACGCTATCTTGCAGTTGTTAATAGGCCCATTTGTATAAATATAGTATGATTTTGGAGTTCCATTGGACATATCTGCTATTTTATGTTTTAATGACTGAAAGCTATAACTACTGTGATGCGGACATCGGCACGAAGATTTGGCGCATCTATCACAGGAGGCGTCGTAAATCGACGGCTCTAATTTAAATTGTCATTTATGAGTTATTTTATGAATTTTAGCTCTTATTTTATCATATTTCTTGTTTTACCCCTAGGATAGTTTATTTGAGTGTTGTGGCCCAAGAGGCAATTGTGTAATTTTGATTTAATCATGTTGTGGCCTATATATAGGGCCTTAAGCTATTGTAAAAGGGATGAAGAATTGATATTAAAAATGTGTCCACACTTGTGTTCTTGTGAGAGATCGTTAGTGAGATTTCTATGGAGAGGAATCGAAGTTTTCACCAGCCGCAGGATGGGTTCAGGCTCGTGACGTGAAGTCCCTTGGAGAAGGGCAAAGCATCACCCGTCAGTCTTCGGAAGAGTCCAAGGCTCGCGGTTCTTATTTTTTCTCTTTCGTTTACCTTCTATCTTTCGTTTTATCTTTGTTTTGATTTCTTTCTTCTTATCTCTCCCCGTCGTCGTTTTCATTTTCTTCCTCCATCAACCTCACGGGCCAAACATCCATACCAAGCTCCACAAATTTTCCACCACAAGCCAACGACCCCTCCTCTTTCCCCAAAGGCCCCACGGACCCAATTGCCCCAAGCCCTTTGCCACCGGCCAAGACCACAACCGCCGGCCCCCTCATCTTCCTAGCCGCCGACCACTCCCCTCCTTTTCCCCCATCCAATTTTATTTTCTATTTTAGATTAAATTGAATGTGGGAAAGTTTTGAATATCAAAATTAATCATTGCGAATTTTCAAAATCTTTCCTAATTTAAATAGTCTATTTTAGGAAAGTTTCTTAATTAACTCAATTTGAATTTCAAATTCAAATTGAGTTTAATTGAGCCTTCTACCATCTCATAAATCTCCTCTTTGGGCATGAATTAATTAAGGGATAATTCCGTAAATTCAAATTTCGTTGAATTTGAATTCAAAATTATTTCCTAAAATAATTCTCCTATTTTAGGAAAGTTTTTATTTTAATCTAATTTGAAATTGAAATTCAAATTGGATCACAAATAATACTTTCCAAAATCTTATACCTATTTTAAAGGCTTTATTTATTTTAATATATCCCTGTCGCCGGCCACCCTCTTTAGTCAATTAGGATTTATTTTCTAGTTGACTCATATTTCCCTTTGCAATTAACTCAAATCATTCCCCACCCACCCAGCCGTTACTTCTTAAATCAAATAATTGATTTAGGAAAACAATTCCCTTTTTTTTTTTCTTTTTCTCTCACCCGCCCCCTCTCATTCATTAACTCCAGCTCTTTGGGAAATAATTCCCAAATCTGAGAATTCCCAAAAATCTCAAGGAATTATAGCACAATTTAATTCCTATCCCTCCACGTGAAACTGAGCCATTAATTCCTTCCATAGGCTGAGAGTGGAATTAGGAAATTCTGGTCATAATCAGCCGCCTCCTCCTTAATTGTGTTGCTTGGTATTTACTCAGTTTTATTTCCTAGTTTATTGCCCAAATCAGTTCACTGATTTTGGGAATTGAAGTCCATCAAATCTCTGTCATCCCGCCGTTCCCTTCCTCTCCAAATTGCTCCAGGTTTTGAATAAAAACCTGAAGAATATTTTCAGATTTTGTGAGACATTTGGAGTTTGTCCATCTTCCATAGCAAAGCGATTTCCATTCTACATCATACTGGGATTTAGTTTTAGGACAGGCCTCATCTACATCATTGTTTTGTCCATTTTCCTTGTGGTTTACATTTGTCCAACTATACAATACCCTTCGTGGCGGAAAAGCTATATGGTGGGTGAGGTTGGATGGTAGGATTATGAATCTTAAGCCATTCTTGTGCCTTGGTATTAAGTTTCGGCGTGGTTTGGATCATTTTACGTTAGTATTTTTTTAAAGCACATATTTAGTCTATTTTTTGTATGGCATTTTTTATTTAATTTAATTTAAATCTCAATAGACACCACCCTCCGCTGCCTACCACTTACCATTATCGTCACTAGCTTCTATCACGGCTCGCCATCACCGCCATATATTATAGGGAAATTTATGTACATACCACTTATAACATCCTATTTACATATCTAACAACCAAAACTTTAATATTACATACATACTATCCTATAATATTTTAATATCAAATATGTCACTATTCCTTCCTACCACTCATATACTTCATTTCTACCTCTCATATTTGATATAAAAATAAATTATGGGTGGTATGTATATAATATTAAAATTTTAGATGTTAAATATGTAAATAGAATAGTATAGAGTGGTATGTATGTAAATCTCCCATTATTATATTCAATAAAAATGAAATCAATACTTAGTATACTAAACTTATTTTTATTTCATGTTCAAACATAAAGAATAATCAAAAATAAAAGTGAAAACTGATCCCAAATGACCCCCTAAATAAATGAATTAAGTATCTAACTGAAATAACATGGTAATTGTAAGCTGCAATGTTGTAAGTTTGCCTGATAAAGCTCTTTGACGGCTTCAGTCTTTTTACCTCCATCAAAGCCCTAGCTGGAGACTTACATAAAAGAACAGAGCTAATGGAGGAAAGCAAGAACATGTACAGTTCTAGGCGGTTCCTTTAGTGGCACGATATTTTCTTTTAGTTCTTTTTTCGTTCTTCAAATCTATAGTATTTTCATTTCTCTCCTTAATTGTCTTTGATTTCTCATGCATCTTTGCATATCGATAGGCCAATATGTATTTTCTTGATTCATAAAGTGAGCTGGATTTGCTCTTCGCCAGCTAGAGGCTATATGCCAATAAAATCTTTGCTAATTGCAACTTTGAATTTGCAGATGCATTGGATATCAATCTCTCAAAGGACTGAGTTTTCCCAATGATTTTTTTTTTTTAAGTTTTCCAAATGAGTTGAAAACGCTCAAAAGAATCAATTTTTAATTATTAGAGAGAAGTTATGAACGATGACTGTTTGTCTGAACGTGATCTTGATGGATCAATTTTTTGAATGTACCAATTTTGTATGCAACTTTGATTAATCATATTGCATTTCGTTGTATCTACTCTCTGTATGGACCTGTGGACTTCTCTTCGTTTTATCTACAAGCTGCACTTAAAGAAACAATCTATAAGCCACATTACCCAAAAAAAAAAAAAAAAAATCCAGAAAACTTTTTTGGATCCAGTTTTGGGAGGAGAATCAATGCCTCTGCTGTTTAAATATGACAATTCACTGTAATTTTGTAGTTATGATGAATAGCTAACCTTTTGCATTTTATGCATCTCATGTGGGCCTTATTCTACAACAACAACAACAACAATTTGGTTACAGCTGCTTAATGTTTCTTTTCCGCTATGTTTTCTTTAGTTCAATATTTCATGTTAATGCTCGTCTGCTGACTTTATGTTGCAAAATTTTCCTTATGCTTTGTTTGAGACAATTTGTTAGTGCTTTTTAGTATAGTTTTTTTTTTAATAATAAAAAATAGTGATCAAAAGCTGCTCCAAACAAAGCCTTATACAAGTATTTATTGGTAGAGAAAGCATACGATGTATGGAATGTTGATTTTTTTTTTCAAAATAATTAGGTTGATCTTCTTTATTTTGTATGCACACAATAGTGATTATCTGTTTTTGTATATTATTGAAATATCATTTCATTATTAGTTAATTTTTTAGAATTTCAATATGATTATTTTAACCCCAAATAGTTTATTATAACCAATATTTATAGGCATCCATTGCTTTCAAAATTTTAGTATGGACTTCAATAATATATTATTATATATAAACTATCGGAGTTCAAAAGCTTTCGGGTCAGCCTGAAATTTAATCCGATAGCTTACATTAGACGAGTTGTGGATTGGATTTTGGCTAAAATTCATTCAAATTTTAATCTGCAATGGAGCTGATTTGAATCCCGCCCATTAAGTGGAACAATTATTAGGTCCGGTGACTGGATGTAGCTCTACATTTGGTCACCACTGAGTTATCCAGCATTTGAGCTGCGTCCAATCACCACTGAGTTGCCCAGCATTTGCTTGGTATTTGTTCGGTATTGATAGGTATTGTTTGACAATAACAAAAAATACCGCTCTATGAAGACCAATATCGAGTAATACGAGCAATATCGAGTAATACTGAGTTTTTTTAGAAAAAACTTGGTATTGCTTGGTGTTGCTCGGTATTGCTCGGTATTTGTCTTCACATAATGGTATTTATCGTTATTGCTGACCAAAATCGACAAATACGTGATTTTGTGTATGCTATGTGGCGCGATTTAATGCCGGCCGAACGTAGCTCTATGTCCTTTTATCGGACCAAATAAAAGTTCCATTCAGTGGCTAGTAAAAATCGAGCGCAAGGACAAAAAATCTATGAAATTTTTAAATAAATTGAAAAAAAAAATTACTCTAAATTATAAAATATTGAATTTGATATGTGATGTTTTTTAATTGACATAAAATTAATGTAATGTATTTGGAATATTTTAAAAAAAAATTTATTGAAGTTTTACTGCTTTAATTTTTAATTGTAAAAAAATTTTTTATTTGACTATTATTTTTTTATACTTATAAAAAAATTTTGAAATAGAAAGTTACTTTTTTAATCATTTTTAAATTACTTTTTCTAAGATAATTTTATAATTATTTTCATAAAATGTTCCTGTCATCTTAAACAAAATGTGAGTGTAAGTAAGATTAGTTATTTGTGTTGGATTCGAAGAAAATGACAATAATGACTAGCTCCAATGAACAGTGGAGAATGAAGCTTTGCATTTAGTGTATTTAAAATTTGGTCAAATTTAATATATTTCAAAAACATTTAAAATAAAAGGAGAATTTTAAACACGTTATAAAATTATTTTTATTTATTTTAATCCAATTCATAAGAAATTTTTTAAAGTTCATGTATTCTTTTGATTTTGCATTTTCTTTTCAGCAAATCAAAATCCCCTAAATAAAATTAAAAATAAATGGATATTAACCTCTAAAATTCCCTGCATTTTTTGATCAATTTTAATCAAAATTTCAATTACATTTATCTCTTTTATATTTTTATAGCTATAATTTTTGTTGTTGTTTATTAATAAATTTATAATTATATAAATTATAGTTTTAAAAAAAAAAATATTCTTTATCAATAATTATATAATTCATTTTAGGGAAATTTACATTCATACCACTATATTTATAACCATTTACATATCTAACACCTAAAAATTTAATATTACTCATATACCACCTAAATCTCATTTCATACATCACTTCTACCACGCCATTACTTCCGCACCTCACGCCGTGATCCCAACCTGAACTCCCTATCGCCGCCACAGTTCCATCGCCGGAGCCGGAAAGACTGGCATCCCCAAGCAACCTCTTCTTCATAGAACTAGAATGAAAAATAAGCAAATCCTCCTTCGTCAACGCCGGAATACTCAATTCCCCTTCCAAATACTGCACCACCTGCCTCATTCTCGGCCGCGCCACCGCCGCCGGCGAAGAACACATAAATCCTAAACTCAAAACCATCTCCATCTCTTTTACAACAAAAGTATTCCCCAATCTCCTATCCCTCGCTTCAATCAACTCTCCTTTCACCATAAACTTCAGTACCCAATCCACAAGCACGAGCTCCACTCCAGTCGGCCGATGGTTGCAATCTCTGCTACGAATTCCTTCATTCCCTGTCTTGAATCATGGGAGATTCTTTTTACTGTAATCTCTTGCTTTGATTTGGACAACACGCCTTTGTATACTTCTCTTTTTAGCTTCTCGAAGTGCCAAAAGAGACGGGAGATTAAAAGCTAAAAGCTCTGCTTCTCTGTCGTTCAAACAGAAGCTCCATCCGAGAATGTAATGCGAACCGGCGGCCGCACCGGTGGAAGAAGAGAACCCCACGTACATTTCGCTTAGAAGAACTGAGGAGAGGTTGATGTTGTAAGACAGAAGAGGTGCGGAAGTAACGGAGTGGTATAAGTGATGTATAAAATAAGTTTTAGGTGGTATAAGAGTAATATTAAATTTTTAGGTGTTAGATATGTAAATGATTATAAATATACTGGTATGTATGTAAATTTTTTTTTTTTGGGAAAATTATGAGCAGTGAGCTCGTTCCATTATAACTACGAAATAGTTACATGTAAAAGCTGAACATAAAAACAAAAACCAGAGGCAAAAATACAGCACTGGAACAAAAAACAAAAATTCCAATGCTGGGAAAAAAAAACCAGACAAAAAGCTAGAGATCGAAAGGCCATAACATAGAAGCCTTCTAAAAAGGAAAGAAAAAAAGAGACCAACCGGTGGCAGATAAAAAACCCGGACTCAGGAATTACCACCCACACAACCTGGTTGCAGAAAATAAACGCGAGAGGAATCCTTGCCATCCAAAGGGGCAGATGGCAATTCATCATCATCGCCCATACCTGCCACCGATGCTCGAAACAGAGCACAGAAAAAACCAGATAAAAGAGATTCTCCAATCGGATCCCACAAATCCTCCAGCAACACAGCTATCAGAGATCTGCCACAGTTCATAGCAAATCCAGTAAAATTTCCCTTGTTTTCCAGCGCATAATTCTGGGCAAAACAGCCTCCTTAATTCTATGAATTAAAGAGGTAGACGAGATGGAAGAGGTCCCAAATTTCCGCTCATTTCTTTCTCTCCAAATGTGATATACCGAACAGCATACCAGGAGATAATAAAAATCTTTTTCACCATGTTGTGACCCAGCAATATATTCGAAAAGTTGCATAAGATTAGGTCTCAACAACAAGAATCCCAAATTCCTCATCAAGCAAGATATAATAGTGAACGAGTAGTCACATTCAAAAAAAAGATGAGAGGCCGACTCATTGTAATTGTGACAAAGAGCACAAATGGGATCCACATTTATGCCTCTCCTAATGAGATTATCGGCAGTCTTAAGCCCACCTTTAATTGCCATCCAACAAAAAGAAGAGTACCTAATCACATTTCTTTTGTGCCAAACAAATTGCCACCAATTTACCTCCTCATAATCTTTATAGTAAAAAACCCGAAAATCTTTGTGCTTGCATTGTTTACCATTCCCCCAATACAGGTTAGTATCAGTAACCGGGTCAATATAAATTTCCTTGAAAGCCTCATGAACAGCTGTAGGGAGAAAGTTAGGGATAGCCCAATTTCCCCTAACAATAATAGACTTAATGCTCTCATTAACAGGAAACAGAGAAAGAAAAGGCCCCATAGCAACAATCTCATTAAGACATTTACCTTTATACCAATGATCCCAGTATAAGGAATAATTAGAGTGAGAGGAAACATTAAAGTTTAGCTTGTCTTTTGCATAGATGGCATCTTTACACAGATTTTTCCAATACCTAGATGCTTTGGTGTAAGGCTCCTTCCAAGGTGAGATATAGGTATGAGAGAACCAAACACTAAGAAGGCTGTGAAGATTATAAAATCTGATAAGGAGGGAACAGTTGTAACTGAATTGTAGAGAAGGAAGAGACGGAATCCCAATACCCCCCAGCTTTTTGGGCAAACAAGTACTCTTCCAAGCAATGAGGTGTAATTTTTTAGCCTTAGTGTCACCAAAGTAAAGAAACTTAGCACACAACCTATCAATTTGCTTAATGATCGTTTTAGGTAAAATACCTCCACGAATCCAGTATGCAATAGTATTCCAAATGGTGTATCTGAGAAATTGGGTCCTCCCAGCAAATGAAAGAGCCTTGGCCTTCCACCCAGATAATTTCATAATAACAACTTCTAAGAGTTTAGCATAAGAGGCAAGCTTTGGCTTATAAGCTGACAAAGGAAGCCCAAGATAAGTCATAGAGGTAGACACCGAAGATATATTAAGGGCTCTGCAGATACTATCAGAGATATGACATTTGTAGGGAATAACAATAGAGCTTTTCTCATAATTCACATTCAGCCCTGATGCATCAGAAAAAACTTTAAGAGTATTGGTGAGATTATCACAGCTATTTAGATTAGCTTTACCGAAGAGGATCAAGTCATCAGCATACATGAGGTGAGACAGTCTATGCTCTCCAATCTTAAGAGCATCAAAACTATTCTCATTGAGATTATAGTCAAGCAAGCAAGATAGGGCGTCCATCACAATGCAGAAAAGATAAGGACTGAGGGGGCATCCCTGCCTAAGCCCAGAAGTAGAAGGGAAGAAACCTTCTAAAGCACCATCAATGCATAAAGAAAACCAGACATCAGAGATACAAGCCTCAATCCAACCAATAAACTTCAAGGGGAAGCCTTTCTGTTTCATTCTTTCTAGTAGGAACTTTCTAGAAACACTATCAAAAACTTTTTTGATATCAAGTTTCACACACATAAGCTTAAATTTATTGGTAATTCTATGTATGTAAATTTTATGCGCGGCTTTCTCCCTTTCATTTATGCTCTCGCGAGTGCCGCCACAGTTTACTGCTTTCTATCACAAAATGCTATTAGCCGCACCACCGAAGTCACTCGTCTCAACGGGGCGCGTTCTGCGAAGGTGGGTTCCGTCCTCTGACTCATCGACCGGCCCAGCTCGCGTCTTCTCACCGATCTCCTCGTCCATTCATCCGTACGATCCTACCGGCGGCGATGATGGAGCGGCCGGTAGTTCCCCAAAGCCGAAGGAGGATTCCGCTGGTTCAACTCTTCGTGGATCGGACATCCTTCTCGCGATGCATAGAGCTGCCGCTCGGAAGGAAGGAGGTGGTAGCAGAGGCCAAACGATCGTCCGGAAGGGGAAGAAGCGAAGAGAGTCAAAGAGTAGGGATGATATAGAGCAGCTCCTTCCGGCGGATTACGACTACAGCAAGGTCCGCCCGATAGAGATTCAAAGCGATTGGGGGCCGCGCATGGATGAGTTCGAGCGCCGAATCCATGAGCTTCGCTCGCGGTATCACTACTAATCACTTTCGATTGTGTTTGGCTTTTACATTTAGGATGCCCCCCTACGTTACATCGGAAAGGTGGAAATGCATTACTTTCTGAGAAATCATTAGCTTAATGACTGTCAGAATGCAATCTAGTAATATATTTTTTTTCTTTTCTTTCTTGTGATTGCCCAAAGTAAGCTCCAGTTTGTACTTGTTCAAAAATAAATTGGTAATGTGATTTTATGCTTGTCCATGATAATGCTGAAACTAGTGCCTTCAAACATATGGATATCCAGCTTAGTGGTAATTATTCCATTTTTTCCCAAAATAGCTGATGAATTATCTTCCTTGCATCCGCTAATTAGTTTTTCTACCATCAGTCACTTGAAAAGAGCAACACCAAGTTCTTCCGTCGCCATCTGGCTTGATGTCCGCCATATTAACCATTTTCTCTTCTTCTACTTATGAAGAAACAGCGTGATGGAGACCAAGGTTTTAAAAGGCGAAATCAGGAATCGAGGCGTTTTTTTTAAGCGAGGCGAGGCGTAAGCCTCAAAACGATTAAAATAAATTAATTTAAAATTTTAAATAATGACAAAAAATAACAAAAATAACAATTATTTGTACTACCAATAATAAAATAACATGAATACAAAAATATACCAGTCTGCCAGGGGTCCAAGGGGGCGCTGCCCCCTAGCGGGGTCCAAGGGGGTGCGCCCCCGGAACAAAATTATATTATAAGAGTAATATTGAAATTTTGCTTGTTGTATATGCTCAATACCGAGCGTACCGAGCATGTATCACTCAGTATCGAGCCAGTAACGCTCAGTACCGAGCATGTGCCGCTCAGTACCGAGCATGTACAACTTAGTACCGAGCATACCGCGTAATTTAAATGTAATTTATATTAATTAGGCTAATTATATTAAAATTTAATTAATAATTATAGAACTAATTATTCAGTTAAGTTAAAATAGATAATTAATTCATGCACTAATTATATTATTAATTATTTAATTAATTTGTTTAATTATTAATATTTTAAATTATATTAACTAAGTTAATCAATAATAACTTAGTTGTGTCTACGGTTTGCCTTTCATCTTCTCTTTTTGTCCTTGTTGTTCGGCTTCGTTGCTTCACAGGAGGTGTAGAGATTGCATGCGTCGCTTCTTTAGCTCCTTCGTGGCTGTTCGACTTTGCTCCTTCGACGACTTTCCTTTTCTTGTCGGATCGTAAGCTACAACATTTTGATCGGAAGAAACAACGGGAGCTCGCTGACTGTGAAGGTAACTTTCTCACTTTCGAAGCGCTGCCTCGATGAGCCTCGACGCCTCACGCGGTGAGGCGTACGCCTCCGTGGAAAAAGGTGTAAGCCTCGCCCGAGCGTTCGAGGCTTAAGCCTCAGTTCGCCCGACCTCCGCCTCGATTCGAGGCGCGCCTCGAGGCGTCTGCCTCGAACGCCTTTTTAATCGATGATGGAGACCATAAACCAACTTCTATGGTGTCAGCTCACTGACATTGCTTTACACTCGTGCATTCGAAGCCTAGCATATATGCCATCTTATACATTTTTTTAGATCATGTGGATTACAAATCACTATACTTTTATTTAATTCTATTATGTTAGGATTCAAGATGCTTTTTAATTATTTTATTAGTACTTATTTGAATTTTAAATTAGTGTAGAGAAGATTTTTGAATTTAAAGCGGTTGGATAAGCATAACTTGTATCGAGGGATTAGTGACTTTGAAGGCCTATAAATAGGCCCTTAAATATGAGAATTTTTCAATTGAATGAGCATTTTCAGATTTCTTCAATTGCGATCATACCTAATATTGTGCTTGGCTACTTATCTCTCTTATTCCCAATTTTTTTCTCTCCTATATGTCAAATTTAGCCTCGTCTCTCTTGTTTTCCATCTCCAATCTTTCTCTGATTGAATACTAATATATCATAAAAAAAGTAATCGTGATTGAACATGAATCTCAAAACAAAGTTGAATTGGAATATTCCAAAAGTAAATTCAGGACCATATGAATTCTGATTTCAACAAACTTCTAGTCGAATTGAAAGTCTAGAAAGTCTGGAAAAGAAGAACCCAAGTACACTAAATTCGATCCAATCCGAGCCCAAATGAGTCCAAATCAAGGATCCGAAGCGCATTTAGAAAGTTCAAACTATAAATTGGACAATCAAATGATTTCCCAAGGTGGCATGTTTATAGTAGAATTGAGTGGCTCGACGAGACGAATCCAACGAGCCCAAGATTGTCAATTTTTGACATTATTAAGACACTCAAATACTTGATAAACGGTCCCTGATCAAGGGAGTCAATATCGGTTGTCCATTGGAAACACTCTTAACTTGCCCTTAATCTTCTCTAAATTTATTAGTCATGCCACTCCAAAAAAAATTATAAATAGATATCTCATTCTTCATTGAGTAGGGAACCAAATAAGGAAGAAGAGGAATGAAAGAAGAGATGAGAGGAAGAGAAATCTAAGATCCCTCTTGTCACCAAACTCCTTCTTGACCACCGCCCAACCACCGACTGTCGCCGAACTTTCGCCTGGCCACCAAATGTCATCGGACTTATGTCTGACAGTCTGGCCACCGATTATTGTCACACTTTCGCCCGGCCACCAACTAACGTCAGATTTATGCCCGGCCACTCACTGTCGTTGTACTTTCTCTCGGCCACCAATTGCTGCCGAACTTATACCCGGCCATTGATTATTGACTTCTGTTTGGTTACCAACTGATGTTGGATTTATGCCCGGCCACTAACTGACGCTGGATTTATGCCCGACCATCAACTTTTGCTGGACTTTCATTTGGCCACCAATTGATGCCGAATTTACCCCCTGCCCTCAACTTTCGCCAGGCTTTTGCCAGTTTTCGTCTGGCCACCAACTATTGCTGGACTTATGTCCGGCCACCGATTATCGCTAGATTTCCTCCTAAGCACGGCCGCCAACTACGGTCTCTCTGACCTCTATCGCCTGCTAACTTCGATCACTTCAACTACCATCTCCAAACTACGATCTCTCTGATCTCTATTACCTGACAACGGTCTTTCTTACCTCTGTCACCCGCCAACTATGGTCTTTTTAACCTCCATTACCTGACTATGGTCCTTCTGACCACCGTCACTCAACTACAGTCCTTTTGATCTATATCGCTCGTCAACTATGGTCCTGGCGTCCTGCCGACCAAGCGAACATATCAACATTGATTCTTCCAACTCCCATCATGTAATGCACTCTATATGATGTATATTGGCTACCTCAAGCCAAGGCCTTCCCCCTAAGGATGGGCCTCATTTGTAATCAACTACAAACATTAGTGAATTCATTCAAACTAGGGCAGGCCGTGGTTTTTTCCCCTTTTAAGGGTTTTCCATGTAAAAATTTTGGTGTCTCTTATGAATGTTATACATTTATTTTTCATCTATTTGTGTGTTGGATATTTGTACAAAGCTAAGACGTTAAACTTTATATTTCTCTATCATCGTGAATATTCCAAGACACAACAAAATTCATTCCCTTTTACACCTATGCCTAATCAACGCCCCATCTTTTTTATCTACCAAATTTAGTCATAAGCCTATCTCATCAATTTTCTCATCTAACTCTCTCCTCAAGGTTACTTTATCGTAATATCTTATATCACAAGAGCCTAAAGAAATTAAGCCACCCTCTTCTCTTTCTACTTTTCCTTTTCTCTAGCCTCGTTTCTCACTTTCATCTTACTCATTCTATCAACCCTCACTCTTTATTTGTAAATGAGACTACTCTTTTTCTTCAGAACAATAAACAAAAAATATCATATTCTTCTCTTTATATCTCTCTCTATATAAAACATGAAAGCTATAAAATTTTATTTCTCTCTTGCATTTTTTTCTCCAAAATCTTAACCCAAAATACATTCTGAAATCGCAATCCTTAAATTAGTCCCAAACCCTCTCCTAACCCATTCACATCTCCACCTTCACCAAAAGAAGATGCCTATGGATTTTTCACCTCCATATCCATACCACATTATTTGGTATTAGTGTAGGTTCAAAGAGGAGACATTCTGTTATCCTCTTTGGATCCTCCATTGAGGACATCACTATCATTTTGTCTAGATTCCTTGGAGCTAGATGTAAATCTTAAGTTCATGAAAATTGCGACAAGGAGATTAGATACCGATAACATTGAAGGGGATCTCCACATAAGCAATGGTTCAATTGTGCTTCTCATAAAAAATAATTTCAACTTGATTAAATACAATAATTTGAAGTGTTGTTGTTAAAGTCTATTCATTTGTTTTAAGATCCAAGTTTTGGAAAATTTAAAGAAAAATTATGAAATGAGTTTTTTATGCAAACATAATATACTTAAATTACCTACTAAACCTAGGCCGATATGGAGTAATCCTACTTGATTGTTGGAATATCAATATTAGGTGAGAGTTTTAAAATTCTATTTTATCAAAATAGCCTACTAGGAGTCCACTAAAATCATTTTGTCAATACTATCATTGATTCTATTTTATGAAGTTAATTGGGATTTAAAGCAATATATGCTCGACTGAATTATGTGCATCAATAAGTTTATTTAGTCAACAAGTAATCAATGTTTAAAATTGCGTAATTGGGTATTGAGGCGTTTTTTGTTCATGAGGCGAGGCGTAAGCCTAAAAATAAAAAAATTGCGTAAAGTGAAAATAAATGTCAAAAGTGATTTTTTATATAATACCTAAATAATATGTTAAATAATGACATATTAACTTCCTATTGAATTATGAATTAATAAATTAACATATATATGAAACAAGAAATTGCACAAGATATAAAGTGACAAGTGATAAATTACGTGAAATAGAATTAAAATCCAAATATTATAAGAACAAAATATTAAATATAGAAATTGTATAAAACTATCATATAACATCAAGTTCAACTCCAAATTTCTTCTTTCTCAATTCTTTACTCATTTACATTTAATTCCTAATAAAAGTTGAAATAGTTGACAACAACTTAGGAATCATCTGCATTGTCATCATTGAGGTGGCATTTATCTGAGTTGTCGTCATAACAAATTAGTATATCCTCTGCCTCATTCAGTAGAGTCGAATTCCTCCCAATATGCTTCTTTTTAATTTATTTCAATCATGTTCATCTTTTAGAAATATTTTCATCAACATAAATATGAGATTAATGCTTCAAAATTTTTAGGGTGGTGGTGTGCATCTTTCAAGTGATTATCGGAGACGACTACGATGGTGTTGGTTGTGGCAAAGGCCGCGGGTTGGAGGTAGAGGCAATCGAGAGCAAGTTGTTGCGCTCAGATGTGCATGAAGACATGTTAAGTTTTAATAAAAAATATATACAAATAGGGTGAGGCGTAAGCCTCATGCTAGCGAGGCGAGGCGTGCCTCAAGGCGGGCCTCAGCCAAGCTGAGGCGCAAGCCTCATAAAAAAGCTAGAGGTGTAAGCCTCAAGGCGTTTTTCATTCAAGGCGAGACTCATATTGCGCAATTTTAAACAATGCAAGTAATTTACCATTACACATATGATATTATGCTAGATTTTATTCATGACTATGTTTGCTTATGTGATTGGTAGAGCATGAAAAATTATGTCAAATTATTAGTAAGGCGATTCAAAGGGTTGAAAATCTAGAACAAAATGTTACAATCAATAAAAATAAGCCTATAATTATTGAGATTGGTGTGAATAAATAATAATAACTAATTTGAATATTCCTACATATTTATATGGAATTTTGTAACCAAATAATATACATGCCAGAAGAAAATTGTGAAAATTTATGTGATCAAAAGTTTGTTGGAATTGATTAGAAATAAATTAAAATTTTTAATCCTAGAATAAATTTAGATAAATAGTTTTTTTAACTAGCTTCACTTGCAATATCTCAGTGTTCATTTTGCTAATGTGAAATTGTTAGGATCAATTAGAAGGCTTTGGCTAGGGGTTATTGTTGAATCGGATAGGTTAGGTCATCCATTTCTTCAAATATGCGCTGAAATGAAAGAAAAATTGCAGCAAACGATGAATTTGTAATAAGGAAATTTTTTGTAACTAAATATCTGAATAAGTTGTGGAGATCTAGCAAGTAGAAGCTGAAGGATTAAAGAATCATGAATAATTATGTCTAAATTTATTAGTGAACTTAAGCTAATGAATCATTGATAATTATGTCTAAATTTATTAATGAACTTAAGCAAAAGATGTCAATTAAAATGCACCTCAATAACTGAGAACTTGAGACAAGGACATCATAATTTTTATCATCATTTCTCATGGAACATTAAAATACAACCCAAAACTTCTAGAGCTTACCTTTTTGTATTAAACTCTAAAATTGCTAGTCCAAAAATAAAAAATAAAAAAAACCTATTGTCATCCAAACTTTAATTCGAATCTTGATAAAGGTAATTCTACTAAAATAATAATAAAATAATAATATTATATGTTTTAGATGCCAAAATAAAGGCCATATGTCTAAGCAATGACCAAAAAAAACATTAACCTTGGACACAGAAAATGAGGATTTATTATATTTAGATGATAAGGAAATAAGAAATTTGAAGATAATAATTCTTTAATTGAAGAAGATGAGAAAGAATTTGAAAATCGAAGCATAGGAATAATGAGATGTGTTTATCTGCTTTTATGATTATCTCTAAATTATAAATGAATTATATTAATTTTTTAAGGTTCCATAAGCGATCGTGTATCTAATTAGTTTCCACAAAAAGGATTAATCTTCCACAAAAAATGAGAATATACTAGATTAAATAATGAGATGATTGAGAAATTTTAAATATAATAATTCTAAAAAAATGAAAAATAATAGGATGCCTTTATCTACTGTGTGTCTGGGAACGGCCGGAGAAGATCTACTATTTTTCATAAATTTGCAACATGCCTTGTCCTATGATGAAATATTAAACATTTTCATCGGTGGAATTTATTATATGAGCATTGTTTCTTGAGTTGCATTAGCAAAGTGTTAGACCGGTCCACTGGACCGGTCCAGCCGGTCCAGGCGGGACCGGTTCACGGGCAAATCGCGAAACAGCTCTGCCTGGGCGGAAGCCGCGCGCGAGACGCACATCTTGCGGGACGGTTTCGGGAAGGAAATTTGAGGAAGTTTAGGAGGGAAATTGATTGCAGGGACTGTTTAGGGAATTCCTTTTGAATTGTATGCATTAAATAATAGATTTTCCTAGGGTTTGATCATCTTGAATTTGGCTGAAATTTGAGATCTCGTAGATTTAGGTTTCTTTGGTCTCTAGCTGCGTCTAGAGATTTGGGAGAGATCGATCCTCCTCTCGAATTGAGGATCAATTGTATCTTGCTCTTTTATGCATCGTCTAAGTGGAATACAAGTCTTTTCTTGAGTTTTCTCTCAGATTTCCTTGTCGTTTTGCTGTTTTTCTGCTGTAAACAGCAGATTTCTGCTGTATTTCCGCTGTGGACAGCAGTTTCCATCGGATCAACTTCAGTTTTGGTGAGAAACATTTGGGAACTCAAGTGTTTCCTATCAAATTGGTATCAGAGCATCGTTTCGGGACCACCAGCGGCTGAAATTTTGAAATTTCAGCAAGTATTTCCTCTCCGGAAGAAGATTTTTGTGGATCCGATAGAAGAAAAATGGCCGGAAAGAAGGTGGACGTTTTGGAAGGAGAAGTCGGTCAATTGAAAACCGATCTGGAGGAGAGATTCTTAGACTTTCAGAACCAGATCACTACCAACAACGAAAGGTTGGAGGGAAAGTTTATGGCTATAAAGAGATGATGAAGAAATTGTTGGAGATGAAGACAAATCCGACAATGTCAGAAGCAAGAGAGAATACCGGAGACCATGGTGTAGGAGGAAATCCGAACCCGCGTAGGGGGAGGAGGAATCAAGATGTGGAGATCCTTGAAGGAGACGACGACATGCCACCTCTAGAGCCACTTTCTAGAGAGGAGATGAGCATGAGAAATGACCGTCGAGGTGTTGAATTTCAGCGTCGAGGTGCTGATTTTCAGCGTCGAGGTGTTGATTTTCAGCGTCAAGGCGTTGACTTTGAAGGCAGACAGGGGGAATATGAAGGTAGTGCAGATTTTGGAGAAAGGAGAGAAGAGTATCAGCGTCGAGGTGCTGAATTTCAGCGTCGAGGTGCTGACTTTGAAAGAGGAAGAGGGGATTTTGACGACGGACTCGGATACCAACGTCGGAGGGAGGACCGGGACACTTGGGGAGCACCTCCTCTGCGAGGAATGGGAGGTTATGGAGAGTATCGGGGTAACGGAAGAGATCCGAAGGTAAGGAAGTTAAAGATGCCCATCTTTGAGGGTGAAGATGGTCATGGCTGGATATACAAGGTGGAGCGTTACTTTGCTGTCAACGGGTTGACAGATGATGAGAAGCTGACAGCGGCAGGATTGTGTCTGGAAGGGAAAGCGTTGGCATGGTATCAGTGGCGAGACAGGAGAGAGCCTATCAGGAACTGGCGAGAGTTCAAGGACTGTTTATTAGAGCGTTTCCGAGCCGATGGGGGAGGAGACTTCTATGAGCAGTTCTTTGCTCTGACTCAGGAGGGGACCGTGGCCGACTACCGGGACAGATTCGAGTACTTGGCCAGCCGTCTGGATCACATCTTCGAATCGGCCCTAGAGGGGAATTTCATGAAGGGGCTGAAACCAGAGATCCGAACAGCAGTCAGGGTACTGGAGCCGAGGAACCTGAGAAAGGCTATGGAGCTGGCGCAGTTGGTAGAAGATCAAAAGAAAGCAGAAAAAGGGGCTCGAGGAAACTGCTCAGGAGGCTCTTACAGGACGACGACCACTCTTCTAGCACCTAAGGGGTCTGCATCAGGCAACAGTAATGAGACCACCCGGGAGAAGCCAGTAGGAGGGAGTGGGGAAAATTTCAAAAGGCTGACCGAAAAAGAAATGCAGGACAAGAGAGCAAAGGGGTTGTGCTTCAGATGCGATGAGAAGTACATGCCGGGGCACAGGTGCAAGGACCGAACTCTTCAGGTTCTCCTTGTCTGTGAAGATGAGGAAGACGAGGAGGGAGGAGGCAGCAAATCTGATGAGGAGGAGGAGAAGCTGCACCTGGATGTGGCAGAAGTCTCCCTCAACTCTGTAGTGGGATTCACCCCGAGTCACACTATGAAAGTGAGAGGAGAGATAGCTGACCGCGAGGTGGTTGTGTTGATTGACAGTGGGGCAACCCATAATTTTATTTCCAACCAGATAGTGGAGTCATTGGGGATGGAGTTAGTGGATACCGGAGGCTATGGAGTGATGATGGGCACGGGGAAGGTGGAGATGGGTAGAGGAGTCTGTCGAGGAGTAGTACTGAAGATTCAAGGAATCCATGTAAAGGAAGACTTCCTTCCCTTGGAATTGGGGAGTACGGATGTCATCCTGGGGATGAAATGGTTGCAGACCTTGGGGGAAACCAAGGACAATTGGGGAGCACTCACAATGGAATTAATGGTGGATGGGAGAAAGATGGTTCTAAGGGGAGATGCAGGGCTATCCAAAGCCACGAAATCACTTAAGACCATGGTTAGGGATATACAAGAAGTGGGGGAAGATTATTTGGTGGGACTACACAAGCTGGATGTGATTAGGATGGAGGAGGAAGGGGATGTTTCTCTTTCCATGCAGCTCTTGGTTCAGCAATACAGTGAGGATTTTCAGTCACCTCAAGGATGGCCACCTCCGCGGGAACACGAGCATATTTTCACCTTGAGGACAAGGTGGATCTTTGGGAGGGGAGTATTGTTAGACCGGTCCACTGGACCGGTCCAGCCGGTCCAGGCGGGACCGGTTCACGGGCAAATCGCGAAACAGCTCCGCCTGGGCGGAAGCCGCGCGCGAGACGCACGTCTTGCGGGACGGTTTCAGGAAGGAAATTTGAGGAAGTTTAGGAGGGAAATTGATTGCAGTGACTGTTTAGGGAATTCCTTTTGAATTGTATGCATTAAATAATAGATTTTCCTAGGGTTTGATCATCTTGAATTTGGCTGAAATTTGAGATCTCGTAGATTTAGGTTTCTTTGGTCTCTAGCTGCGTCTAGAGATTTGGGAGAGATCGATCCTCCTCTCGAATTGAGGATCAATTGTATCTTGCTCTTTTATGCATCGTCTAAGTGGAATACAAGTCTTTTCTTGAGTTTTCTCTCAGATTTCCTTGTCGTTTTGCTGTTTTTCTGCTGTAAACAGCAGATTTCTGCTGTATTTCCGCTGTGGACAGCAGTTTCCATCGGATCAACTTCAGTTTTGGTGAGAAACACTTGGGAACTCAAGTGTTTCCTATCACAAAGTTAAAATTAACTTCTGAAACACATCCTAATCCCTTTAACTTAGCTTGGGTTAATAATTTTCTTCTTTATATTAAGACATGTTTTATGTCAGTTCAATTAAAAAGCTACAGAAATAAAATTTGGGGTGATGTTTTACTTGGAAGTTGTTTTTATATTACTTGGGAGGCCATGGTTTTATGATTTGGATATTATTCGTAATGGGTAACAGAGTCTTATCTTTTAAAACTCTATGGGTTGCGTTAGACAAAATCTATCAAAATCATATGAAAATATTTATAAGCTTATTCTGAAATCTAAGATTAATCAAAAGGTAAAGGAATGAAAATTAAGAAATGCATGCAAATCTTGAGGCCAACAACATTTATTAAAAAGGGAAACGATATGAAAATTTTGATATTATGTCTTGTACTATGTTCAGCTACTTGTCTCTTTCGTTATTGATTTTCAATGTCTTTGATACCCACTGAACCCTTCACTATTTTTTGTCATCTCCAACCTCTGCCCTATTTGAAACCATTTCGTGTCACTCCTCCAAAGCCTAATCAAAGCGCTCTATGTTCTCTCTCCAAAAAATATAACCAAACCCTAACCAATTCATCAATTCTTTCTCTTAATTCTCTACTCATGGATACACTCTACTGCTCCTTTCTTCTCTCTCTGTCAAAATAACTTCAATTTCAAGCCGTCTCTCTCATAAATTGTTAGAGCCTAAAGATATTGAGCCACCCTCTTCTCTTCTTCTTGATTCCCAGCCTCTCTATCTAATGATGTCTCTCCGCTAATCTCTGCACCCTCTCTTCTCACTCATTTGATCAACCCCATCTCTCTATCAGAGACTATTCTCTCCCCTCAAAATGCAAAACAAAAAATTGCCTCATATCTACTATTCTTCCTTTGAAATTCTAATCCTAAATTCATTCCGAACCCAACTCTTCTAAACCTCCACTATCATCTTAAAAGAAGATTCCTATTGTGATAGGAAACACTTGTAGATCTCAAGTATTTTCTATCAGCAAGAATTCTTCACAAAAATCTCCACAAAATCACAAAAATAGTAGATAATTTGTATTATTTGATGAAAGGAATAGGGAAAAAAAAGAAAGATACAAGTGATCCCCAATTAGAGAGGAGGATCGTCTCTCCCAAATCTCTAGACAAGAGAGTGTAGAGCCCAAGCACCAAGAAATCCTAATTCCCAATCAATCAAAACATAACCTCTTCCTAATCCCGTCATGCACTTTAATACAAAGACTTTTCTAAACTAATTTCCCTCCCAAAACACTAGCCTCTCCCCCTCTATTCAAATTTGAACATCACATAGATGGGAGGGCCCCATCTTGTTTGGCGGAACCATAGAGGGGGGCGGCTCTGTTACGCCTCATGTAATGAAATTGAGCCGGCCCCTTGGCCGGTTGGGCCGGCTCTATATGAACCGGCGTAGCAATACCGCCCTCCCAAAGAATCATTTTATCCTCAAGGTGAAAATCCGGAAACTGTTGTTTCGTCCTCTCGTATGGCTCCCACGTGGCCTTGTAGTCTGGTAGGTTCTTCCACTGGATCAACACTTACTTAGTTCCGTCTTCTTTTTGGCGAACTCCCATCAGCTCTAAGGGTTCCAGAACCACCTCTAAATCCTCAGTGAGTGTCGCAGGTAACTCGGGGTTGGCAGTGTAGTCACCAATGGTCTTCCTCAATTGCGAGACATGAAAAACCGGTGTATCATCGCCGATGGTGGTAATTTCAGTCGATATGTCACTGCCCTGATTTTCTCCAGCACTTCATAAGGCCCATAGTACCTTGGAGCCAGTTTTTCATTCCTCCTATTAGCAACTGTCTTCTGCCTATATGGTCGGAGCTTCAAAAACACGTTCTCTCCCACTTCAAACTAGATGTCCTTCCTATGCTTATCTGCTTGTTTCTTCATAATTTGCTGAGCTCAGTAAATGCCTCTTCAACTCCTCTAGCACTCAATCCTTCTCCTCTAAGTATTCCTCTACTGAAGACATGGGAATATTGTTGCTCCCAAAATGCACCAAGTGTGGGGGATCCCGCCCGTACAGCACCTTGAATGGGGTCATCTGTGAAGCAGAATGAAAGGATGTGTTGTACTAGTACGCTGACCATGATAGCCATTTAGCTCATAGTTTGGGTGTCTCTGACACAAAGCATCTCAGGTATGTCTCCAAGCTCTTGTTGACTACCACCATCTGGCCATCCGTCTGTGGGTGGTAAGTTATACTCCTCTTCAGAACTGTCTCATGCAGTCTGAACAACTCTCTCCAAAAATGGCTGAGGAGTACATTGTCTCTGTCTGATACTATTGTCTCGGGTACTCCATGTAACCTGACCACCTCCCTGATGAAGGCTGAAGCCACTGCCACTGCTGTGTAGGGGTGTCGTAGGGGACTGAAGTGCGCATACTTACTCAACCTGTCCACCACCACTAAGATAATTGTGAACCCTTTTGAACGAGGCAACCCATCCATAGAGTCCATGGAGATCTCCTCCCACACTCTTCCTGGTAGAGCTAACGGCTGCAGTAATCCTCCTGGTGACATAGCCAGGTACTTATTCCGTTGGCAGATCTCACATCCGGCTATCATCTCCTCTACATCTTTACGCATCCCTTTCCAGTACAATTTTGCCGCTAGCCTCCTGTATGTCTTCTGTACGCTTGAATTGCCCCCCACTGCGCTTCCATGAAACTCCTGGAATAAGTTTGGGATGTGGATCGAGGTACGGGGCATCACAAATCTCCCTTGGTATAGCAGTTTGTCTCCCTCCATTGAATATCCTTGGTGGCTACCCTCTTCTTTCAGTAATTCTGTCCTGATCTTTTCCAAACCTTCATCTCTAGCACTTTCTTCTCTGATGGCCTCCCGTCAAGCATCAGAGGAACAGATAGTGCCATGGCCTGCAGCCCCCCCCCCCCCCCCCCATGCATTTGGACAAGGCATCTGTTGTATTGTTCTCCACTCCTGACCTATACTGAATCTCAAAGTCGTACCCAAGCAACTTGGACAGCCACCTTTGATGTTCCTCTGTCACCATTTGTTGTTCCAACAGATATTTCAAACGGCCTCAATCTGTTCTAACAAAAAAATGTCTCCCAAGTAAGTAGGGTCACCACTTTTGGATGGCCGAAATGATGGCCATTAATTCTCTCTCATAGACTGACTTCATCCTGGCTCTAGCAGTCAAAACCTGGCTGAAATAGGCAATGGACCTACGATTATGCATCAACATTGCACCAAGCCCGTATCCAAACGCATCCGTCTCCACAATGAAGGTCTGAGTGAAATCTGGCAAGGCTAGGACCGACACCATAGTTTTCGCCTTCTTCAAGCTCTCAAATGCTGATGTGGCCGCCTCCCCCCATAGGAACCCGTCCTTCTTCAACTGTTCAGTGAGCGGCCATGCTATGGAGCTGCATCCCTTCACAAATCTCCTATAGTAACCCATCAATCCTAGGAATCCCCTCAATTCCTTCAGATTTTTCGGCACTTGCCACCTTATCATTGTTTCAATTTTAGACAGATCTGCTGCAACTCCCTCTTTTGACACCACATGGCCCAACTACTCTACACTGGCTTGTGCAAAGCAACATTTCTTCAAATTAGCCCTCAGCTGGTGCTCCTGCAGTACCTCTAACACCTAGGGCTGCAAGCGAACCAAACGTTCGACGAACTACTCGTTGTTCTGTTCGATTAAAGCTCGTTCGTGATCGTTTAATTAACTAACAAACAAGCTTGAACAATATTTTAAATACTCGATTCTTAAATAAACAAGCTTGAACACTAATGCATTCAGCTCATTTATGTTCGCGAACAACATCAGTTAATGTTCATGAACAAGCTCGATAAAAAGCTTGATTCGGGTTCGATTAAAATCGTTCGATAAAAACTTAAATAATATGTTATTATAAAATTGATAAATATATATAATATAAAAACTTTAATTATAACATAATAATATAATTATTTTTTATTAATAACAAGAAACATTTCATATTTGTCCATGTTTTTTAGATTGTTTGTTTAGGATGTTCATGAACAAATTTAAGGTTTGCTTGTTCAACAAATTGTTTGCGAAATATGTTCACGAACATAGCTTGTTTAAAGCTCGATAAGCACTAAACAAACGAACATAAACCAAACATGAACAAAAGATGAACACCCTTAAATTAAATGAATCAAACATGAATACAAATAATAAAGCTCGAATCAAACACGAACCAAACATGAACAAGCTAATGTTAAACGAACACAAACATGAACACTCACATACTCGGCTCGGCTCGGTTCGTTTGCAGCCCTACTAACACCCTCTTCAAATGCTCCCAGTGCTCCTCTTTTGTCCTGATGTAGACTAGGATGTCGTCAAAGAATACCAATACAAATCGTCTGAGATAAGGTTTGAAAACCTTATTCATAAGGGCCTGGAAAGTAGTTGGAGCATTGATGAGGCCAAATGACATCACCAAGAACTCATAATGTCCTTCATGAGTTCTAAAGAGTGTTTTGGGTACATCTTCCTTCATTCTGATCTGACGGTCCCACTCAGTTCATCTAGCAGCTTGTCAATGATTAGTATAGGAAACTTGTCTTGTACAGTTGCCTTCTTGAGTGCTCTGTAGTCCACACAAAAATGTCAGTTGCCATCCTTCTTTTTCAACAACAGAACAGGGCTAGAAAAGGGACTGATGCTGGGTCTGATGATCTCTGCTTCCAGCATCTCTCTAATCAACCTTTCTATTTTTTATCCTTTTGGAACTGAGGGTAGCGATAAGGCCGTACATTGATGGGTGACACTCCCTCCTTCAGCATGATGGCATGCTCTTGCTCCCTCTTTGGTGGCAATCCCTGAGGTGGCTGAATCAACGGCTGAATGGAAAGGGGTATGTCTCCTCCCTCCAATCTCGCTCCCTCCAAACTGTGCAGCTCCACCAAACACCCTCTGCTTGCCAACTGAATATCCCTCACCATCGTTTTAAGAGAAACCAGGGATTTGAAAAGCCCCGCATCTCCCTTAATCACTACCTTCCTTCCATCCACCATCAACTCCATCGTGAGTGCTCCCCAATTCACTTTGGTGTCTCCCAAAGTTTGCAGCCATTTCATCCCCAGGATGACGTTTGTGCTCCCAAGCTCTAGTGGAAGAAAGTCTTCCCTCACCTGTATCTTCTGGATCGTCAGTCGCACTCTGTAAATCTCCTGGCCTTTCTCCACCTTCCCCGTACCCATCATCACTCCGTAACAGTCGGTGTCCACCAATCTCACTCCCAGTTGGTCGACGACCTGGGTGGAAATGAAATTGTGAGTAGCCCCACTATCAATCAGCACCACAACCTCCTGGTCCTCTATCTCTCCCTTCACCTTCATAGTGTGATTCGTAGTGAACCCTACCATTGAGTTCAGGGAGATCTCAGCTAGATCCAAGTGTAGCTTCTCCTCCATCTCCTCCTCACCTCCCTCCTCAGTTTCTTCGTCATCACAGACGGTGAGAACCTGAAGAGTTCGGTCCTTGCACCGATGTCCTGGTGTGTACTTTTCATAGCATCGGAAGCACAACCCCTTAGCCCTCTTCTCCTGCATCTCTTTCTCTGTCAGCCTCTTGAAGTTTCCCCCATTTCCTTCTGTCTTTCGATTCCCTCTTGTTGTAGGACCTTTAGGTGTGAGATGAGTAGTAGTCATCCTGTACATGCCCCCAGTGCTGCTACTCCTGGCTCCCTTCTCCAAATTCCTCTGATTTTTCACTAGTTGGGTCAACTTCATGGCCCCCCAAGTCATAGGGCATCAACACCTTCGCTGCTACTCGGATCTCCTCCTTCAACCCTTTCATGAAACTCCCTTCCAACACTGTATATGAAAGTCACTCCACCCTGCTAGCTAGGTGCTCAAACTGCTCCCGGTAATTTGCTACTGATCCCTCCTATGTCAAAGCAAAGAACTGCTCATAGAAGTCTCCTCCCCGATCGGTATGGAAACACTCTATTATGCAGTCTTTAAATTCTCTCCAGTTCCTAATCGGCCTCCGTTGGTCTCTCCACTGAAACCATGATAGGGCTTTCCCTTCCAAGCACAATCCCGCTGCTGTCAGCTTCTCTCTACGGATTTCAAAATTCTTTTTTTTTCCACCCCTTTTGCCACTGAAGCCGCTGTTTGATTTTGAATCTCTAATATTTTTTTCATCATATCTCGGAGGTCGGCGACTTGTCCTTCCATGGAAGAAATCCTTTCCTCCACCGTCGTTTTGATTTGATTCATCTCCCCTTCAAATCTTTCCTCCAATGCATCCACCTTTTTTGGCCGCCATGGAAGAAATCCTTTCCCCCAATCTTTTGTTCAAGTCTGGAACAAGCAGTGTGAATCATGACATTTTCATTCCAAGTGAATCCCGAGCACATCCTATGAAATTTATAATACCTTTAGGAATGACCTGAGAGAAAGAGAGGTAGTATAATAGGAAAGTGATTTAGAAGACATTGAGGATTTGGTGGCAGTTGATTGAGGGTTACAGAACTATGATAGATTAAGGAGGATGGTAAAGAACTTTGATAATAAGGAACAAGGATTAGAGAAGAGAGCATATAACGAACAAGATAGAATTGGAATAAAGGGTTAGGAATTTAATTGTGTCAAGAACAGCTATTGCTAATTTGATTTTATAAATTCTTAATATTATCACATATCACTAGGCTCTTATTGATATTTTTCCCAGGCTTCTAATAAGGAATTGGTACTAAAGGAAAACAATACGAAAAATGAAAATGATAAATTGCACTAATTAAAAATGTTATGAGTCTAAGGCTTCGTTTGGTATAATTTTTTTAATGCTTTCAACACAGTTTTTTAGCTTTTTTTTTTTTTTTGTGAAAATAATGAAAAAATAGTGGTTCAAAATTCTCCTAGATGAAGCCTAAATGAAAACAAGAAAGTTCATTTGGATCTTAATGTAATGTTAACTAATATTCCATTATTATAGATCATATTCTGTGCGGATGATCTGTGAATAGTTTCGAGAAAAGTGTATGCGATTATTCATGTGCATTATATGCATTGTTGAGAATATACTTCACTAGGTGCAATGGTACCCATTTTCGAAGAGAAGTTGTCCTAGTTGTGCAATTGCAATAACTATTACATTATGAAATGAAATATTAAGAAGCTTAGTGTGAAATCAGGTAGCTTTTCAAAGACATTCTCATACATGTTGTTGAACACTCCTATATTTCAGTTCAGACTAGCTAAGATCTGCGCTTCTTGCTCCTTGGAATTCCACCTCCTAGCCAGACTGCCAAATGCTTGTTTGACAACCAACTCCTAGCCAGCTCAAAAGCTAGGTCCTACTGGCTTCGGTTCTTCTTTTGTTTTCCCTGTCTAATTCCTTTCTCTCCACTGCCATCTCATGGATTTGTGGTATCCTTGATGCCTTCTCAGCAATCTATGGGACTGTTATGATTATTTTGTAGTTGTTTCTATTTTATGTTTTCATATGTTTCTTATTAAATTTTTCTTGCATAGTTCTTCCCTTCTCTTTCTGATTTCTGAAGCTGGAAACCTTCTAGTTTTTTCAATTTTTCTGCTCTTTCAAATTTACTATTGCCACCATTACCATCTCCATGGACAACATCGCTCTTGTTCATATTATTTTGGTCTTAGATTCCCATAGGATTAGGAGATACAATACGAATCTAGCAACAAAGTTGCAAAATATTAATTCAACATTTTGGTTGAATGAAAAGAATTATCTAATTGTTGGTAATTTGTTTGCATGTTCTTGGAAGGAAGAGAATAATTGGGTCACTTATTTTTGCCAATATAGTTGAACAACGAGATCCCAAGTTTAAAGTTTGAGTTGAACATGACTTTTTGATGATGACCTGATTATGTAACTTTATGATTATATAGATAAGTGATGCATGCATGTTCCTCGATGCAACAAAAGAAATATAGGACAAGTTAAATTAAACATATTCTAAAATCTGTGATGTTGCACAAATCTATGAAGTCAAGATTAAGATTTCATCAACATAGCAATGTGGATGATCCGTCATAGAATATTCCTAACCTATTGCAAATCCTATTGTAAAAGATGAAGTATTATTAATTCATCCAAATGAAAATTTACAAAGAAAAAACTAGCTTATCTTAAAAGGTTTGCTGAAATTTATTGAATATTTGATTTTCTTGTTGGATTAAATCTTGAGTTTGATGTTGTGTGGTATAAATTCTGAAAAAAAAAAAAAAAAAAAAAAAAAAAAAAAAAAAAAAAAAAAAAAAAAACTTGACAAAGTTATTGCCATCATCCATGCGGAAGAATGAAGAAGGGAAGGCATGATTGCAACAAACCAATGTCGGGCTTGGCCTTAATATCAAAGATTGCCAACATCAAGAACTTTAACTCAAAGCTCTCTTCTATTGAGGATCACAAGCAACTAAACATTGTAAAGATGGTCATTACAGATACTTTATGGTGCATATATTACAAAAAACCCTGACATTCAAATGAAATATGTTGGAAACTTCATAGAAACCTTCATAGAAACCACAAAATTAAAATTGGACAGCACAAAGAGGTGGGGTAAAATAACCAAAACATGTATAAATAATGCAAATGAGGGAAGATGACACCAAGGAATTACCCTTGAGTTCCACAAAAAAGAAATAGAACCACTAAAAAACTTGCTTGGAGCACTGGAAAAAGATATTTATGGCAGGTACTTGTATTCTAGCATTCTTAGATATTGCCTACACTTCTTATGTATTTAAAATATCAAAGATGCTCATTTCTAGTTCATAGATCATTAATTCAGGACCTATAAGTCATATGACTAACTCCTTTTATAAATTTATTTCTTATACCCCTCGTGCTAGCAATAAGACAATCATTGCCCATATGGATCCTGGCAGCCTAACCTTTCAAAAAAATATTTTTATAAACAAATTCCCCACACTCTAAACTATCCTCTATTTACCTAAATTATTTACCAACTTGTTATCTATCCAAAAGCAAACTAAAAATTTTAAATGCAAGATTATATTTTATTCTTCATATTGTGTATTTTTAGGAACATGACACGAGGGGGATGATTGTATTTTTCATACAATCTTCTATATTATCTCATCTTTCAATAGTCCTTAAATCTAATAAAAAAAATCTAGCAAACACCTGCATCTAGTCACACATTCTTTTTTGTTTTAAAAAATATGTTTTATTTATTATTCTAAGAAATCACCATTGACGAGTTTTATTTTGATATTTGTGAACTAGTAGAACACAAACCTCCTAATTTTTTAATGAGTGGTATAAGAAACTTTGTTATTTTTCTTTCATTCATAGTGACATATATGGACAATCCACTATGCCTAACTTCCCTTACGCTTGGTGGTTTGTGCCTTTTATCGATGATTATATTGGTGTTTCATGGATTTCTTTTACTAAAATTAGAAAATGATGTGATTACCATTTTTTTCACCTTTAATAACATGATCAAACATTAATTTGGCGTTGAAATTAAAAGAGTCATATTTAACAATGATAAAGACTATTTTAACCACACTCTTTCCTCATACTTCAAAGAGAAAATGAACTATACACGAGTCTCTTGTATGCATATATCACAATAAAATGGAATGGCTGAGCAAAAGAGCGACCACCTACATGCCATCATAAAAGCTCACCTTTTTTCTAAAGAATGTTCTAAAAATTTATTAGGAAGAAACTATTATAATTGTTGCTCACATCAAATCACAAGGGTCCTTTCATTCAAAAGCTTTTTGCAAATCCTGTCCAATTTCTATCATCACTTCAACACCTCAACTAGCCTTGTTTCAAAAGTATTTTGTAGTATAGTCTTTATTGATACATGTAGCCGACCCTACATAGTGGGATAAAGGCTTGTTGTTGTTGTAGTATAGATTTTATTGATACACATTCTCAAAATAAAGGAAAATGTGGCCCATAAATAATTAAATATCTTCATTCGATATTCTCTCACACAAGCGATACAAATGCTATCACTCCCAAGAGAAAGGTATAAGTATATAACTATTAGTATCACCTTAAATGAAGAACACTACTTTATTATTTATTATTGTCAAGAAGAAATATCATTAATAAATGATAAAGAGTATTTTCTCATTGATTTCCATTTTGTGCCATGCCAAAATCAACTACTCCTACTCAAACCAATTCTATACCTTAGCCATTTCCTACATATTAATCCTTTAATCTTGCAAGTCCAATCAGCCGAATCAATTCCTGATACTGAATCCCTTGGGGGGGGGGGGGGGGACCATTGAATCTACAACTGAAAGGTGTCTTAATATCAAAAGTATAAGAACTTTTGAACACACTCTCATTTGTTTATCATACAAAAAATTTTCTCATGATCACCAAGTCTTTCATACTAACTTGCATTCTACTTTTATTACTATGACAATAAATGTGGAATACAACAACAACAACAACATCAAGCCTTTATCCCACTACGTGGGGTCGGCTACATGCATCCTTTTTCAATAAATGTGGAATAAAATAACAAAAATTTGAATAATATTATGAATAAGGAAATGGAAGCTCGTAAAATAAAAATAAGAAGTGAGGATTGAAAAACTTATCATAAGAAAAGAAATCAATTGGATGCATATGCATCTTTCCTATAAAGTACAATCCATATGGTTCATCAAAAGATATAAAGTTAAATTAGTTGCTAAAGGCTATGCTCAAACATATGAAATTGATTACTATGAAACCTTTGTTTTAGTTGCTAGAATGAATGCTACTTTGACATTTTTTTATTATTAGCAGCTAATTTAGACTGGCAAATACAAGAATTTAATTTTAAGAATTAATTCGTACATGGCAACCTAGAGGGTGTAGCGTATATGGCGGTACCACTAAGATTCCATTCAAATATAGAATAAAATGTATGTATGCTAAAACAAGGCATTGTTTGTGTTGAAGCAATCTCCAAGGGCCTCGTTTGAATGATTCACCAAGGTAATACTCAATATGGAATGCAACAAAATCAATAGGTTCATACATTATTTCTTAAATAAACAGCTTCAGGAGAAATCTCAACACTACTGATTTTTGTCTACGACAATATCATGACAAGTAGTTAAGTGGAATGATTGGAGAATTTGAAGGAAGGATCATTTAAAGAATTTGAAGTTCAGGGTAAAGCAAGCTGAAATATTTTCTAGGCATTTAAGTTGCAAATTCTCATCATAGAATCTTGTTATCATAACAAAAAACATAATAAATTTGTTGAAAGATAGGGGTAAATTGGGATGCTATGTAATTAAATTATAAACTCAATGATGCTTCATAAGGCAACAATAGAAACATTTTTCTATCAAAGAATTGTGGAAAATAATGTAGCACAAAAAAGCAAGCTAAAGAGAAAAAGAGCACCACCAATGACAAATTTCAAGCTATAACTTAGTTTTTGTATTTAAAATTTATTAGTTTTATATTTGTTAGTGTATGTGTAATTGTGTAACAGACAATATCTGTTGTAATTTTTTTTTTATTTTTGACAGAATTTGGAAACTTGTAATTCCGAATTTGTATTTTGAAATTCTTTTTGAGTTTTCAAACTTTGAATTATGAAGAGATTATATGGAGGGAATATTAGAATGAAATTAAATGAAATTGGGTTGAAAAATGAAAGAAAATTTTCATGCAACTATGCCTAGCCTCCTCTTTGAAAAGGGGTAGTTACACTTTCCAAAAGGTGTTTTACCTACTTTTTCACCCCTTCACATGGCCAGCCTCCAACTCCTCCCTCCCTTTTTTCCTTGAATTTTGTTTTGATGTAAAACACTATAAATAGTTTATATTTATGAACAGAATGAAGTTGATGTGTTTTGGAAGAGTTCATTCCAAGTGAGAATGAGGACTAGGTAGCTTGCCACTCCTTGTAGAAATTGGGTTATCTCTTTAATCTTAATCATTTTGGTGAATGATTGATCTTATATCTATGCAAATATTTATTCTTTCTTATTGCAGATCTCTTCTTCTAACTTACCTTTACAATATCAAACCAATCTCCCACCATTTACCCCCCAAAACCCCAAGCAAAACCCATTTATAAGTTGTCAGCCATGAATGGCTCAAATAAGATATAGTCTTGTTTCATTAACCATTTGAACACCTCAACATTGAGACAACAATATTCAATAAATTCAATCAAAAGTCCTGATCATATTTTTCATCAAGCCTACCTTGCTCCTTTGTCATTTATTTGCTTGCTTTTTCACGCTAAGAGTTTGATTATTGATAGCACCCAATCACCCTCTCTATAATCTTGCATTTGGACGTTATCAAAGAGAAATATTCATTGAGGACCTTTACAAACATCAAATTATTATGACATTTTGCATTTTTACAGTCATGTTCTCTTATTAAGATGCAAATTTTCATTCATAATTTAAGTTGTTTGAAAGGCTTTGAAACTGAGTCGCTATCATATCAAAGAAATTGTATCACCAAACCAAGAGCATGTGAAAGCTTTCTTAACAAAATTTGACCAGAATAGAGGCTTGGGATGGTATTCACAGAAAAATTTGACAAGTCATGGCGTGCTTAAACAGAGAATACTGTTCTCCAGTACTTTAGATGGAAGGGATAATGTTATTAGGACCGTATTAAATACTAGCTGAAAGAAGTAACGTATAGAAGCAACTGTACTGCTACATTTTGTGTATGGCATGAAGATTCTTTAATGAGAATGATCAGATACCCTGCATGGGCGCCTTTGTTGTGTTTTAAAAAAAAGAAAAGAGGCCAAAAATAGAGTTACTGTAGATCTATTTATAGAGGATAAAACAAATCAATAATTGTATTCAAGGATTGCAGTTACTTAGAAGCCAAAACTCCAATGATAGAGATTCTGGATATAAGATTGATCATGACAAAGCTACTACTATTACTGATGATAAATTGATTAATTTTAAGAAAATACTTACTTGATCATAATCTTAAGCCATGCATGCATGCAACTAAGCAAAAACTTATTTATGAGTACGAAATTCAGGAAATACTTAGTTTATGATATGGGAAGGCAAAGTTTGGCTTGGGATTATATCATTTTTTCATTAATTGTAAAACATTTCTTGATACTTTGCGTAACCCTCATTTTGTTATGTAATAATCATGACTGCCATAGACAATTACTTTTTACTGGAGAAAAAATATTAAATATTTAATGTCATCATATTTTATAGTAGATTTTTTATCCGCAAGCAACCGAGTGTATATATTTTGGTTGATTTTTTCTGTATATGATGTGATATTATAATGCCTTAGTAATGTCTTAGTTTATTAGTTCCATAAAAATTTCGCTCGAATGTGAATTACAAGGTACAGCTTGTGATCTCAAGCAACTAAAAGCATGAGTGTCACTAAACACATTACACATACAAAAATTTGGCAATAGTCAGATATTTTTTAGCTAAATAATTGATGCAATAAGTGTGCAGGTAAATACATCAAATTTATGGGGAAACAAGAATCTATGATTTCTTTCAGCTCATTAAATTGCTAAAAGTAGTGTGCGAAGAATCCTAAGGATTTGTTCACTTGCAAAAATTAATGAATCATTTGTTAAAGTCCGAGATCCGAAGGGAAGAAAAGAGTTGGAGAATAATGCCTGGAGGTACTAAAAACACTCTCATAGTTGAACAATCCACTACTGTAGTAGAAGTCTTGAGTTAAACCTAGATCATGACCTAAGGTATTGAAAGAGTCAATCTTTGGTGTTATGTATGTAAAAAAAAATCACTAAAAATAATTATTGAAAATTCCATGGCAAACCAACAATTTATAACATTTCTGAAAATAGGTAAAGACACGCTTAAACTTATAGTGATTGATTAAAGATGAAAAATAGTGAAAATCTTGGGAATATTTTCTTAAATAAAGAGTAAATGAATCTTCTGTACAAATTACTCAATTTTGAAAAGTTTCCAACACCTCCCTTTGGCCTCCAAAGATACTTTTTTTCTTTTGGTCTCCATTTTACTCAGAGAGGGCAGAGATTTTAGATTACTGAATTAAAAGCATTAGCTCACATGACCTTTTATGCTCATCCATTCTCATATTACTCTCATTCTCTTGGAAATCTCAAACTCAAAATTGTTGATGTATTTTTGTTCCTTATTGCTAGGACAGTGACCATTAGAATTAACTATGAGTTTTGTCTAAATTCAATCTTATATATTTGAAATCTCTTGTTTGTAAGAAAGATAATGAACTTCACAACGTTAAAGTCATTTTATACGATTTTCAAATACTTTAGAAAAAAACCCTGAATTGTGTCTTTTCTTTTAGAAAGGAGAAATTAAAATTATAGAAGCCTATTCTAATGCCGATTTTGTTGGGTCTATGGTGAACAGATCTACTTCAGGATATATTTCCTATAGATGCCTATAGATGGGGTAATCTTATAATTTACACAAGACATTTGTCACCCCATGACTAATGAGATTTAGGTTTCGTTTGGGACTGCTTTTTTAGAAAGTTGTTTGAAGCAGTAAAAAAGTCGTCCCAACGAAAGCTTCATTTGGAGCGGCTTTCTTGTTTCTTCTTAAAGCAAGCCTTTGGGGCAGCTTTTTTGCTGCTTCTTAAAGCAATTTTTTAGTACGAAAATTTTAACGTTTGTATTAAAAAATTACTTTAAGAAGCAGTAAGAAAGCTGTCCTAAACAAAATCTTAGTCACTCAACTTTTTTTTCTTATAAAAATGTGAAACAGGTAACTTACTTTTTCATTCCTCATATCTATCAACGGCATTCAATGTTTTCTGGTCATTTCCCTGCAGATCATGACTAGCTGAAGCATGTGAACATTGCTATGGGCAAGAGATGGAGCAGCCATTCTTGCAGCCGCGACTTAGCAGTACAGGTAATCCTGTCTGTTGTTCATTAAAAGTAATAAAATAGGTCAAAAATATTTTGATCAAATCTTTTTATTAAAATGAATCTCAACATTATTATATTTATTTTAAAATAAATATAATAAAATTATAATTGAATTTTCTTGCATTCATATCAAAAGAAAAAGATTCATCTATCAAAATTTAAGTTTTACTAATTTAAAATGAGGAGTTGAAGACAAATAGGAAGAAAAGGACTGCAGTTTTTTTGGACCAAAGTGCGACCACATGCATCGTTCAATTTACTCTCACATGCACTTTGGCCCGATATCACAGCGGAATTACTGCACTTTGTCCCTTTCTTGAATACTCAGACAATTCTACACTGCATGTTAATACAAGACTTTTGCCTCCTTCACTGTATATAATCTTAACGTGTAGCTAAGAGTTCAAGATTCTTGGAGTTTAATTTTTATTGAAGACTTTTTTTTTTAGATTCTTTCCTTATGTTTTTGATATATTGGAATATTCAATGAGAATATTCTGTGAATAAATATGATTTCTTCAATTGCTCGGTATCTACCTTAGGTTTTATTTGGGACAATTTTTTTATTATTTTACTTTTCATATTGCAACCACAATTTTTATTTGGCTAATATTTTTCATTATTTTCAAAAAAAAAACTAGAAAGCTGCTTTCTACAATAGTTTTAAAAAGTTATTTTCTTTATAGCAACTTTATAAAACAGTAAGAAAGCTGTCCTAAATGAAATCTTTGTTGATATTCTATGAGCATTATTTCATGTAATTGTAATTAAATAATATAATGGAGTTTTTGGTGAAATTTTTTGGCTTTAGGATATATTTGGCGAAATTTTCAGTTAGTATATAATTAGTTTTAAAGGAAATTTAATAATTTTTAAATTCATCTTGTTATAATTTACTATGATATGATTTATTTGTATATAAAATTTAATTATTTGTTCATATATTATACAACTTACACAACTTCAACATTCATTGACAAAATTTTTATCTAACTATTCTATCCAAATTTGTTCCATTGATGGCGGATTAATTTTCATATCAAATAAAATTTCTGCATGCCTGTCGTGATAGTCTTGCGTTTAATTTCTTTTTTGTTCTAAAAAAAGGATGCTGCTGACTTTTAATAACGTCAGTTATGCATCAATGGCGCATTTTTTTGAGGACTAATTCCATGAAGACCGCATGGACTGTTCGACTGTGCTTAAATTGTTTGCAATTAGCTTCTTCTGTTGTATTTCCTTCACAAAAGTCAAGATAGATTAATTAATTTCCTGCTTTTGCAGGTAATTTAGCTATGCATGTGATGGTGAAAGAAGCTTTTCTGAAAAGCTCCAAGCTATAAGGTTAGCTAAAAAAACTGATATTCTGACTTCTGTATAGAAGCCTTAGCTTCTTGGCTTTGATAGCGTGCTTAATCGGCTTTTATTTGTTATCATGAACCATGCTTGAGCTTTCACAAATTAATCACAATAGTATTTGTGGAGGCTTTTTGTATACTTATAGGATGACTTCTTGGGCTTCATTTAATAATTTTTTTTTCTTTTTATATATCAATTTTGACATGGGAGAACTTTGATTTGTGTAAAAAAACATTTGTAATGAGAGGTCTTTTGTTGGAAAAATTATTATGTGTTGATGCCATTAAAAAGCCAACCAGAATGTGTCACATCACCCCTTTGTTCGGTACTGCGGCTCGGTGCCACTGATGTGATGCATTCTAATTGGTCTCGGAATGACGTTCAATATCCGGTCTCCGCACAGAATAATTTATCCTTTTGTTGAATGTGTAAATGTGATACTTAACTTTTGAATATGATCTCCTCACACATCACTTGATTCGACGATTTTTTGCCTGGTAAGTTCCTGTAGTAAATTCTCAAAAAAAAAAAAAAAAGTTCCGGTAGTAATTTCCTCTTCTCATTTACTTGAGGTCAACCTCATCGATGCCTACCTCTAGTGAGCTCTGATCGTGATTTCTTCACACATCATTGATCCCATTGAATCCTTAAGCATTAAGATTTAATGATCAGCATAAGGAATATTTTTATTCACTAATTCTATTAATGTATATGTTTGAACTGAGTGAATCAGAAGTTTTATTAAAAGTCCTGAACCTATAATCCCTACAGTCGGAGCCTAAGTATCCAATGATATTACTCGGGTGGGCAATACTTCTCCCACACTCTTTTCTCACTGGAGATCAACACCAAGCTATTGTTCCTGCAGCATATAAAATGTTATATGTATATTTAAGACTTAGTTTGGGATGACTTTTTTACTGCTTCTTAAGACAGTAAGGAAGTCGTTTCAAATGTTTCGTTTGGGAGGGCTTTCTTAGTGCTTCTTAAAATAGCTTTCTAGTATTAAAATTTTAATTTTTTACTAAAAAATTATATTAAGAAGCAGTAAGAAAGTCATTCCAAGGCTTCCTTTGTGACTTTTTTTTTTTTTTTGTACAAGTTGTTTGTTAGTATTCAAATTTTTTAAAAGTAGGGAAAAAGTAATGGTTTAAAATTGCCTCAAATGAAGCCTAAGTTGTATTTAATATAGTTTTTTTTTACAACATTTTAAAGCATTTTTTAAATAAAAGATTTCTTATTAAAAACTTTTTTTACTGAAAAAAAATTGTTTTGAAAAGTATTAAGAAAGCTAATGAAGTTTTAATTACTATTTTTCATTAAATTTTGATTTTAAAAAATATTTAGAAAGCTAGAAAAGCCTTAATTAGCTAGCCATGTGGCGCACAACGTAGGAGAAGGGCCTTTCTTGTAATAGACGACCATTGCTATCAGTGTAATCACTATCACTTATCAGTTTAGAATTTTTTTACATTTTAAATGAGTTATTTTTTATTTTGGAAAGTCCTGAATAAAATTTAAGCGATTGTTTTATTTTATTTTATTTTAAGATGCAAATTTGGATTTTTTAATGTTAAATTATTTTTTTATATATTTTAAGGTGGAGCATTTTTTTATGTTTTATTTCGACGAAGCTAGTTCCCTCGACTAGCTCTTCTATTGAAAACCTATAATCAATTGATGGAACTTTTATTACGTTCGGTGTTCGGTGCAAGGACGTAGAGGAACGTCCGGTCGGAGGCAATTTCCCATCAAAAAACTAGGTATTTGCTCGGTACAACTAGGTATTATTTGATAATAATGAAGAATACGTTCTCTGAAGACCAATACCGAGTTATACCGAGCTGTACCGAGAAATACCGAGTTGTACCGAGTTTTTCCCAGAAAAACTCGGTACAACTTGGTATAACTCGGTATTTGCTCGGTATAACTCGGTATTGGGTCTTCAAATGATGGTATTCTTCGTTATTGTTTGGTATTGCTCGGTATTTGCTCGGTACAACTCGTTTTTTGGCGGGAATTTGCCTCCAACCGGACGTTCCTCTACGTCCGGTCGGAGGACGTAATAATTGTTCTGATTGATGACTATGTCATGTGAGTTGACGAGTTCTTTTGAGCGAATTGTCTTGATTAATATATATGTGGTTTCATAAATCACTCTATCGATCGAGTTCAACAGCTTAATAATAAGGATAAAATTAGTGCTAACTCTTCAGACGATCCGTTCAAGATTCTAGGTGGCATGAAACCTCGCTCTTATCATATTTCTAAATATGCAAGTTCTAAGATGTCCGATTTCATTTGGGACAATTTTCTTACTGGTTTCTAAAATAATTTTTTAGTACAAATATTTTTTGAACTAAAAATTTTATATTAGAAAGCATTAAGAAAATTGTCCCAAATGAAGTCTCAATCAACCAAGAAATTATTTCATGCGGAGTGCATGCGGAAGTAGAGCCACGTCCACACTCCAATGAAATCATGACATGTAATTTTAGCATGACCTGACAACCTGGCCAGCTTGTACACAGACTGTGTACAACTTATACACACTGTGTGCACAAGAAAAATTTACACAATTTGGGCTAAATTGGGCCGTTGGTCTCGCTAGAAAAAAACACACGTCTTCATTATATTGAAAATCCAAATGTAACTCTACATCTGCATTGCACTCCTCACGTAATAATATTTTCCTAATCTCATTTTGATATGATTCAAGCCTTTATTATGACTTGATTAAGTTCAACAAAATGAAAAATGAGTGTATAGCCAATCTAAAACTTCCCAAGCTCATATTAAACGTTTTTTTTAAGCTAATCTTAAACCAATGTAGAATTAGCTCAAGATCAATGGTTGATCGCAGCCTTATTCATGATTGATGTCGCCAATCGCGCTGTCAGTACGTAAAAATTCATGAAAAAACCGAAGTACTATATATTTTTTATTGCAACTAATCTATGTTGCCCTATTTAAACGTCCAATTGCTACGTGATTCAAACGCCACGTGGCAATGTAAGTTTTGTATAGTGTACTATGATAAATAATAGATTTATAGCAGAAACGAGATCAGAATTGCATGCATGCAATTGACTTAAATATAAAAGAATAATAAAATGGATGAAATGTGATTGATTCTATGCCTCATTAATTTCCTTTATTAATGTTTGATCTAAAGTAAATGAAATGTATAATCAAAATTTGTTATACCCTTTAGTTTAATTTTCGTACATTTGGAAATTATTAGATTTGACGCATTTTCAAAAAAAAAATTTTGTCATTATTGTCGATCGCAAGCCTCAACTACCACCGCGAGCCGCTACAGTGATACACTAGCTGCCAACAGCTACTCTGCTGCTCATATCGGCCACAATGATAGCCGACACCTTCCGCCGCCACTATTGCTACTTGCTTCAGATCACCGCCCACAAGCCACAACCCCTAGTTAATTGTTGGCACAACATATTGCCCAGTGGCCACTATTGCCTAATAATGCCGCCTCTCGATCATTGTTCATGACCATTGCAGCTAGCAACACCAAGCACTGCCTCACTAAGCCATCAACATATATGACTAGCTGCTACCGTCTACTGCCTTGTCATTGAGGTTGATATAGCCTACTGTTCATCGATTACATTCATTTCACTTCAAATCAAATGCATTTATTTTAAAATCGTCCAAATAATTCTAAGTATTTCAAATATATTATATTTATTTTACATTATTTTTTATTTTATTCTATATTTTTGTCCAATTAAATGACCCCTAAAAGAGTACGAAATTAGAATATTAAACTTTTCTCGAAAAGTCCGAATAAAACTTCAACATTTCAGGGCTCATAAAAAGAATTTAGGGGTTTGGTGCCATCTAAAATCTTAAACTATTATTATATATCATATATATTTATTTTCATATATATATTTTTTATTAAAATTTTGTTTATAATCCTCAAAATCTAACAGTTTAGACCTATAAATATCTATTTAAATAATTATTTTTTCCTTTTAAAAAGAATTTCTGACTCCACCGCTGCTCTCAACGGCTACCTTCCTGTTTCCCGCAGTTGATCCCGTGAACCCACGAGCCCCTTCCTTCTCCTCCTTCCTCCTCCTCCCCTCTGTTTTCCCCGTTACTTGTAAACACAAACCACCATCTCCATACTCCTTCTTCCTCTATATAAATCCTCCATCCCCACCTTCAAAAATACTCATAACCAACTCATTAAAGCCAAAAATGCCACCTTTATTCCCATTTCTCTCCCTCCTCCTCCTCCTCAGCCTCCCTTCTTCCTCCGCCTTCGAATATTCCGACGCTCTCCACAAGTCGATACTCTTCTTCGAGGGGCAGCGCTCCGGCAAGCTCCCGCCAACCCAGCGTCTGCAATGGCGGGGGAACTCCGGCCTTTCCGATGGGTCCTCTGCTAATGTATGGCTTTATAAATAATCGATTATGACTGTGTAAGAATTAGCATATTTTAGTGACTGAACAGTCCTCGTTTCTGATAATATTACAGGTGGATTTGGTGGGCGGGTACTATGATGGCGGTGATAATGTTAAGTTTGGGTTGCCGATGGCTTTCACCATTACAATGCTGGCATGGAGTGTTATTGAGTTCGGCGATAGAATGGCCGGGGAAAAGGATTATGCGGCGGCGGCGGTGCGGTGGGGAAGTGATTATCTGCTTAAGGCTGCCACGGTTTCTCCGAACGCACTTTATGTGCAGGTAGGTAAATTACTCTGTTCGCCATGACTGCTCTCGTGACTCCTGGATCAGCCCATGGGAACAAATAAATATTCTCAAGCGAGAGAATTTAAATATTTATATTTAATTATATAATACTAATATTTTTAAATCACTTCAAAAATACTATTAACGTTAATTTCTTTAAAACAAAATATATATTTTCATGCATATGCTTTGATGTAATTTAAATACTATTTAAATAAATATAATTTGTATATAAAGATTTTTTAAAGTATATGTAAAATCTTCTGATATTTTTGATGCAGTCTAAAGATTAAATATTATATATATATATATATATATATATATATATATATATATATATATATATATATATATATATATATATATATATATATATATATATATATATATATATATATTATCTTTACATTTCATAAATTTACATACAAATAGTATACTAATACAGTAGAGAAGATAATTAGATAATTTTAATAATCTAATACTGTAATACAGGTAGCTGATCCAAACGCTGATCACCGGTGCTGGGAGAGACCTGAGGACATGGACACCCCTCGCAACATCTACAAGGTGACGAATCAGAATCCAGGCTCAGACGTTGCGGCGGAGACAGCGGCGGCGTTGGCCGCGGCGTCCATCGTTTTTCAGCACTCGGATCCTTCGTACTCGTCCAGACTTCTGCAAACTGCCAAAAAGGTAACATCTTTGGTCTCAACTCTCAACTAATTAGCACTCGGACTTGTCATTTCTGATCCAGTTTCTTAAAAGCGTTCGTTTGTTTTGCTTCAGGTGTTTGATTTTGCGGACAGATTCAGAGGATCTTACAGTGATTCTCTCAGCTCGGTGGTGTGCCCCTTCTACTGCTCATACTCTGGATACCAAGTAAGCGGCCAACCGATATATAGAGTCCTTCGTAAATCTTAGGCTTTTCTTCATGTTTGAACAATGTTCAAGAGTGGATCGATGGATATCTACCAAATCAAAACACTTAAACTTGAATAAGACCATAAATAAGAATCGTCAGATGATATTTCTGATATAAGATTTTATAAAAACTCAAACGTAAATGAACATTTTTCAAGCTAAAACGAAATAATGAACCAGGATGAGCTTCTATGGGGAGCAGCATGGCTTCAACGAGCTTCAGGAAATGCAACTTACATGTCCTACATCAAGTCTAATGGCCATGTCTTGGGTGCTGAAGACGACGATTTCTCCTTCAGCTGGGATGATAAGAGAGTGGGCACCAAAGTTCTGCTTTCTAAGGTAATTGAACAGCTCAATTATATCCTATTCTTGTTGAGAAAACAGAGCAAAGGCTCATATTCTTTAATCAAACTGGGGTTCTGGCGTCTACAGGCCTTCCTGGAACAAAAAGTTGCAGGGCTGCAGCTTTATAAGGTCCACACAGACAACTACATATGCTCGCTGGTGCCAGGATCAAGTGGCTTCCAAGCTCAATATACACCAGGCATACTTCTTATAAAAATATATTTATAATATTTACAACAACTTAAAAAAAATTTATTTTCTGCACACCAGTTTCACATTCATCTTTACAAAATATTGTAGTCATCCCAAACGAGAGAAACTATTAGGTTAGGACATCAAAAGGAGAGAACAGTCCGGTTTTCTCTATCAACAGTAAAAGTGCAATCAAGACACAGCTGCTACAGTAACTATACTCTGACTGCATACATAGAGAAAACTAGATAGTTATCTCCGTTGGTGTCCGTACCTAATAATCCCCCCCCCCCCCCCCCAAACAAACTCTTAAAAAACCATAAACTCCATGTTGCGGCCCAACTGGTCGAGCTCGGCTTCTCCATTTTAATTAGGGGTGTCAATTTCGGGTCACAGGTCGGGTTTGGGTCGATCCGGAATTAACCCGGGTTCAAACGGGTCGACCCTAACCCGACACGGATAGGTAAACAAGTCAGAAATTCGAACCCGAACCCGACCTGACAGGTTGCCAGATTGACCCGACCCGACCCAGGAAGGCGGGCCACTGATACGGGTGACCTAGCGCTGACGCGAGCGGCAGGCGCGGCCGCGCGGGGCGGGTGCTCGAGCGCGGGCAGCCCGCAAGGGCGCGCGGGCAGCGGCAAGGGCGAGCGGGCAACCTGGTAGGGGGCGGGCGGTCCTCGGGCAGCCGGGCAGTCATTTCAAACGGGTTTCTGGGTTGACCCGGCAACCCGTCAGGTCAACCCGAACCTGACCTATTTTTCAAAAGGGTCAAATCCAGGAACCTGAATCAGACCAGTTTTGAAAACAGGTCAGGTCTAACCCGAAAATTCCGGATCATATTCATATTAGATTTTCATGTCGTGTCAAATATTGACACCCCTAACTTTAACGGTGGGCATTCGATAATCTAATAGCATTGCTTTCTAATATTGTATGCAGGGGGTCTCCTCTACAGAGAAACAGGAAGCAATCTGCAATACGTGACATCCACTGCCTTCCTTCTCCTCACATACTCCAAATACCTCACCTCTAGCGGCGGATACACCAATTGCGGCTCCGCCACAGTCACTGCTTCAACCCTCATCTCTCTAGCTAAGAAACAGGTACCCTAAAACGATCAAATGAAGATTATAATATTCATAAATTAATTTATGTGATCTTATATAAATTCGTAACGATTATATTGTAAAACTTCACTATCAATATTTTCTTTAAGAAGTAGATTCTCTCTCTTCTGCCAGCTCCTAAAAAATTTCTTCGTTCTCTCTTATTGGCTACCCCTCTCTTCCTTGTACTGTCTCCCCATCCTCTCTACATTTGCTTGTGATTATGGATGCCTCATAAATTTTTTTTTTTTTAACATTTAAGTCAATTAAGATGAACTCATAGACACATAACATATATAAAACTCGAACGCAATACCATTTAGTTAGTAGCCAAAGCTCACAACCACTTTATTTTATGTTATTTATATATCTAACACTCAAAATATTAATATTACATGTCCACCGCCCATAGAATAAATTTGGATGTATGAAATGAAATATTAAAGTTTATAAAATAGTATGAATGATAGAAATGAATTATGTGTGATAGACATGTAATAAATATTAATATTTTGGGTGTTAGATATGTAAATAATATGAAATAAAATGTGTTATAATATTTAATTTAACAGTCACCCACCTTAAAAAAAAAATCTTAAAAATATAAATATAAATATAAACTACACGCCTTGCATAATTTTGTGTGGCAGGTGGACTACATATTGGGCGAGAACCCTGCAAAGATATCATACATGGTGGGCTTCGGCGGCAAATACCCGCTCCACGTCCACCACCGCGGATCTTCCATCCCGTCGACGCGCGCGCTCCCGGGCCACATTTCCTGTAACGATGGATTCCAGTACTTGCACTCCAGCTCTCCGAACCCCAACGTTCTTGTCGGAGCCATTGTGGGCGGGCCAGATAGCAGCGATGGGTTCGCCGACGACCGGGCCAATTATCAGCAGTCCGAGCCCACCACATATATCAATGCTCCCATGGTTGGCGCTCTGGCGTTCTTTGCCGGCGCTGCGACGGCTTGAATTGTTGTTGTTTGTGTTGGAAGGCTAATTTGGAAGGCGAATGGACGGTGTGGCGTTGATTAGGAACCCCGCTCGCCGTCTTCTGAATGAATTTATGTAGTTGGGAGTGTAATTATGCATATGGTGTTCTTAGGGTTTAGATAAAATAATAATAACAAAATGTGAAAAAAAAAAAAAAAAAGTTTAGATTTGAAACAGCTTTATTACTAATTTTTAAATCAGTTTTTTTGGTACAAAACTTTTTTAAAAAATAATAAGAAAGCTGATATATACTGCTTTCTTGGGCTCTCTTTGGGGACAAATTATTCTGTTTGTTTATTGGACTGTGTCCAGAGGTGAATTAGGAAGTGGCAAGTTATTTTTTTGTTTTATATCGGTGTTGTGTACCGTTATGTACTTGATGATGTGGCGCTTTCTAATTCGTCTATGGAATGTCCGGTGACCGTAATCTCATAGAATAATTTCTCCTATTTAGGACATTTTTATAGTACATTTAAAAAAAAATTATAAACATATTCCATAATTTGCCAAAATACACTAACTATCGACAACAAAAAAACTCTACTAAGAAAAAAATACTGATTTTCAAAATATAATCAAATTTATAGAGATTATGCATAGCATTATTTTAAGACTTTAATTATATTATAACATTATTTTTCAAAGTTCATATTATTTTCTATTCAATAAAATTTGCATGTATTTCAAAACCCTTAGTGTAAATTCCCAAAAAATATTCAAATGCTCAGAATCTCTCTCTATAATATATAAAAAGTTATGTCGTTAAAGTTTTATCAATGTAAAGTTATCGTCATTTTTTGTAATGAAAATATAAATTTAATAAAAAAAATAAGGAAATTTTTCATGTTTTTTTAACTGAGATAAGTATAGTGTGACCTACCAATGTCTTGACAACTTTCAGAATTGGGCCAACGGCTAAAAAAAATATGAAGCGACTCAAAATCCATCTTTCTCTCTCTAAAATCCCTCTCTTTCTCTCACTTATTCAATTGCTCAAAGAAACAAATAGAACAGAATAGTGTATTTGGATATTTGTAAGTGCAAAAATGGCCCAACGCCTAGGTACTCTAACGCGCTAGTTCATTCTAAAAACGACAAAGAGCACACCGTTGAGGCACCAGAAAATATAACACCGCACTGCTCCACACAAAAAAAAAAATAGATCAAATATGTATTCAGACCCCTAAAAACCACTCCAAAAGACATTGAAATAATTTTCATACATATAAATCATTTTCAAACACGTGCAAAAGAGTTCAAACACTGAGCTTTAAGAAATTACCTCTTTCTAATATGGTCTGGACTAATTAAACCAAATACTGAATGTGGAGGTGTCACATATGATCACTTCAACCTCTATTGCCTGACTAAGGTCCATTTGAACTTTATCACATGACTATGGTCTCTTCGACCTTATTCGTCCGACTCCGATCCTTCTGACATCCGTCGCTCACTGACTACAATCTCTCTGACCTTCATCACCTGTTAACTACGATCCCTCCAACCGCTATCACCCAATAACTATCCTTTCAACCTAAGTCGCCCGACTATGATCCCTATGACCTCCATCGCCAGACCACTATCCTTTTAACCTAAATTGCCCACTGATTTTGATCCCTCTGACCCTTATTTTTCTACAATAGTCCCTTCGACCTTAGTTGAACGACTACAATCCCTTCGACCTCTGTCATCCAATTAAAGTCCATCTGACCATAATCGTTAGCAGACTACTGTCCCTTTAACCTCCATAACCCTACAACGGTCTCTTTGACCTCAATCGACCAACTACTATCCCTCCGACCTTCATCACTTAATTATGCTGCATCCGACCATAGTTCCCACTGACTATGGTCCCCCGACCTTTATCATCAGACAAAAGACCCTTCGACCTTAGCAGCCAGACTATGGTTCCTCTACCTCCATCACTCCACTACGGACCCTCCGACCGCAATCGCCCACAACTACGATCCGTCTTACCACTGTTGCATGACAACGATCCTTCTGATATCTATCACTAGTTGAGTACAATCCATCCAACCTTAATCGCCTGCCGAATACAATCCCCCAAACCTCTGTCACTCGACAACGGTCCCTTCGAGCTCAGTCGTCTAACTACTTCCCTCTGAACTCTATCATCTGCCAACTACGGTCCCTCTGACCTCTGTCACCCGATAAAGGTCCCTTCGACCTCCTTCACCCGACTACGATCCCTCTGACATCTATCGTCTTCTGATTATGGTCCCTCCGATCTCTATTGTTTGTCGACTACAATCCCTCTGACATTTGTCACTTGAGAATGGTCCTTCGACATCTGTTGCTCGAATACAATCCCTCTGACCTTTATCGCCCAACTATGGTCCATCCAACCTCCGTCGCCTAATTACGATCCCTCTGACCTCTATCACCTGACTAGGGTCCCTCCAACCTTCATTGCCCAACTATTGTCCCTTTGACCATGATCCCTCCCACCACCATCGCCGCCCACCTACGGTTCTACCAAACAAATGAACAGGATAATGTTATCTTGAGGACAGCTCTCATGCCATTGGATTCTTCTAATTTCAAACATGTAATGTGATATATACAATGTATATTTACTACTTGAGTCATCACCTTCCCCATAGGAAGGGCATCCTTTGTAACCATTAACAAACACGAGCGAATTAATTTTAACTCGTTAAGGCTCCATGATTTTTTCCTGTTTTAGAGTTTTCACGTAAAAATCCTGATATCTCTAACTCTTTTATCTCTGTGTATATTGAATATTCATGCAAAGCAAGAATGTTAAACCTCATCTCTCTACCACTGCAAATGTTCTGGTACACAACAAATCTCATTATCTTCACTTGGGAAAAAAAAATTTTATTTCTTCTTTTATATGGTGAATTATTATAATTGGGTCAACCCAATAATTTTTTTTCTTTTCTTGAATTCTCATATAAAAATTTCAAATCTCTTACCATTTGTTTCTATACATCTTGAATTTTAAACGCATCTAACATAAATATTATACTCGACTACTCTATTTATAGCTCTTCTTAAGAGTCGTAGGACCATCTAAGACTTGCTTTTCCTCGTGAACATTCCTTTGCGCTGCTTCGACTTCACATTAAATAGAGTTGTGAAAGAGTCGTTAAAGCAAGCTTCTTCCCCTCCTTCAATGAAGACATTCTTCCTATCAGATTGAAAGTTACATTAGGAAAAAATTATTTTGTGTGGAAATCAGACGCAGAACGTCATCCGAAGATCAATCAGAATGCACAACTTCAACGGTACCGAGCACAGGGATGACGTGACGCATTCTAATTTGTCTCCAAACTATGATTATCGTCCGCACAGAATAATTAATCCACATTAGGAGCTCACCACGGAGTTAACTAACTCTCCCCATTTGCACAAATCTCCTGAGCTACAACATTTATAAGATCTAGAATTTAAGATAAAATGGAGAAGCAACTAGATTTACATTTCTGTATAGTTTAGAGTAGTCAATTTTGTTGTTTAATAGGATTTCGATTAAATCAAGCCTAAATCCTACTCGAATCCTGCAGCCAAATAACTCCTAACTTTGGGCAACATAAAAGTTTGGGAGACAAAGTTATCTAAATAACTCTTCTTATTTATTAAAACTGTAATTTTAATATTGGGCAATTACCCCACCCTCAACTAAGCAGGGTTCCACCCCCACATAATAATTAATATCCATGAAAACTATTTTCCACATTCCCCTAAAAAATACAACTTATATGTATGTTTACCTACACCTCTCAATCATTTTTTTTTTTAATAAACCATATCATATATTGATAAAAAGAAGTTACAGCTAAAAAGATCAAAGGCCAAAAACAAAATAAACAACACATACAAAAAGTGATCGAAGAGATCAAAATGTGGGCTCAGTAAAAGGCCGAGGCTTCCAGCATCCTCGAGAACACGCCCGGACCATCCAAACTAGCTAAAAATCCGCTCCAATCGACCAATCCAAGAGAAAAAAAAAAAACACCTATGGTTGCCACAAGCAATGACGTCAAGGATACGAGCCCCAGCCACATCATTGCCTACAAGAAACAGAAATCACCGAAGGTCCAAACCACATGTTAAATCCGACATTTAGATAATTTTTTTCTTGTTACATCAAACACACTAATAAGCATATACGTGCTAAGTGTTGCAAAGATGAAAAAGCTCAGGTCAATGAGTGGCTTTACCTTTAAATATAAAATACGAAATGAGCATATGCATGAAGAGTTGCGTAAGTGGAATATAAGATTAGAGAAAGCCATAATTAGATGATTTGATCACATAAAACAAAAAATTCCAATAACCCAGTTAAAAAAAAAAGATGTATTAAGTTTGACTTATATTAAAAAAGATAAAAGTATACACTTAAAGACTTGATTAGAAAATATTAAAAATATTTTTTCTTTATTAAACTTAACCGAAAATTTGACTTTTAAAAATTTACAATAGAAAAAAAAAAAAATTCAAACACACTGAACGAAGAAAATAAAAGTAGAGGGCTGTGTTGTTCAGGAGAAACAGGCCGCTTACATTTGTTTTTCATTAACATTATTTCACTTGACCAAAATTCTAGCACCATAATGTAAATTATTCCAATTAAAAACCATAAACTTTATTATTTCTAAAAAAATAAAATAGAAACAGGCCGCAACATGATGTTAATAAGCAAACTATGACTTTGTCTCACTTCATTTGAGACAGCTTTTTTCTTGCTTCTAAATAGCACTTTTTGGTACAAAATTAAATTTTTGTATTAAAAAACTACTTTAAGAAGCAGTAAAAAAATCATCTCAAATGAAGCCTATGTCAGACCACTATAAACAAATAGGATAGCCAGTAAAACAAATTATAGAGCAGAAATCGATCACAGCTGCAGTTGAGACAGTTGAACTTCAAGCTGCTAGTTATAGATGTCAATCTCAAATAACAAGAGAATAGCAATCGAAAAAAGTAACAATACATAAGGAAACATCAGTGTATTCATATTTTGGTGATAGTAATAATAAATATCTCTCAACTGAAGCTACAGTTATCACTCAGATAAGTTTCTTAATGTATTGCCGCATTGGGACAAGACAAACATACTTAGATGCAGAATACCAACAAGATAAATAACGACTGTCCGCAAATGCTGGTTGTGATTTCACCCTTTAGACTAGTAAGGGCGGTATCTTCGACCGCGGTTTCCATCTCGCGCCCTATCGCCGCTATCACTAGATCCGCCGCCCCGGTCGCTCCTTCGATGTGCTTGCGGAGGTGGTGGCTGCGCTCCTGGTTGCTGCCTGAAAAAGTTGAAAAGCAAAGTATATATTGCAATCATCATTTAATGAAGGCTTCGTCTGGGACTGGCATTCTTCTTATTTTTTAAAACGGTTTTCTAGTACAAAAATTTCTTGAATTTGAATTTTTTGTACATGAAAGCCCTTTTAAAAAGCAGTACGAAAGCTTCCCCAAACGAACCCGAAGATTGAAATAAAAGTGTATCCCAAGAGTAATTCTTACAGAACATAACCAAGGCGCCCATCAGGTAGAACCATTGGCACCATTCTCATTCCAGCAGGCATCGGACCTCTCCCATATATCATAGGCTACATGGTAAAGAACCAAGTGACAACAGCAATCAGATAGAAAAACGCTTGAAAGTTGGTCAGTTACGACCGCTCAAGATAAGCAGGACAAAAGATTTTAGGTGGTACATTCCTATGGAGGTGCTCAAAAAATTAATTTAAAAAAAAAAAAAGAAAAGCAAAATCAAACCTGTCTCAATCCAGTTGCACCATATCCAGCACCATAAGCCCCATAAGGATCTGCAGAGTAGCCGTAAGGAGGGAGTGCAGGATAACTCGGAAGAAGTCCAGGCTTATGCTGGCTTTCTGACTTCTTGTCCGTTTGAGGTTTTGCCAGGGAGACCTCTATTGTATGTCCTGTGTCACAAAAGTCACAAAAAGGTAAATTACAAACTTCAAGCATACAAAATCATCTGATGAACTTGACACAGCTTGTTATTTTTTACAAAGCGGTAGTACTGAACATGTGGGAAACTGAAAATGGAAGGAAATTACCATCAATTTCATATTTCTCAGTTCCTTTGACTGCCTTCAGAGCACTAGATCTCTCAGCAAAATGAACAAACCCAAAATCTCTCTTTTGCCCAGCTTTAGCTGGTGGAAGAACAACTTTTGTAATCTCCCCATGCCGTTCGAAATTTTCCTTCAACTTTTCTGACGTAACACTTTCTGGCAAGTTTTTCACATAGATAGCCTTCACCTGTAAAAACCCAGATTGCCAAAACATTGAAAACTAAGAAGTTCAAAAGTCCTTCAAAACATAACTTCGAATATCTATCGCAAGTTAAAATTTTGCTTTTAAGCTGCTTAAGAACATGGAAGAAAAGACCAAAGAGGGATCAAGGAAAATCCTTCACCAACAGGAACTACGTTTAAATTTCTTTTGTCAGAATAATAACTTTTCACTAAATAATACTTCTTAGATTTCATTTGAGCTAATCTATCCTTTTATAACCAAATTCTGTCGCACTGGTGCAGTTCAACATACCTACAATATTTGCTTAATAAATTTCAAAAAGAACCTGAATCATCCAGGCCTTCTCCAACTAAATTTACAGATTCATCAAAACAGATGCAAGGTACTGTATACTGGTAGAAACTAGCAACCCATACAACAAAAAATAAAAATAAAAATAAAATAAATTTATAAAAAAACAGAAAACAAAGCTTCCATGTAGGTCTGCAATGATGCTGATGCGATCAGAATGTCAGTGCTTCATAATACAATCCAACAATCATTAACCTCATCCGGCCAATTCGGGGCAAACTCTATGAATCTTCCTGAATTATATGCATGTCTTCCTCCACAATTTTTACTCCTAGTTACCTTTAGTCTACCTTCATAAACCTTTTAATCATGTTACATTAATTATATCTACCTGTTTTAATGGGCACCGGTTGAGTTCATTTGTAGATGTCCAGATATACAAGTGCATCCCACAATCTCATCTCCAATATATGTTTACTTCTAGGGTGAAGATTTAAATTCGAATATTAATAATTATTCAAAGATAGAATCAATTTTTTGTTTGGATCAAGCCAAACAATCCGAACCATACTCCAAAATTTTGGCTCAATCTGATCTTAGAGCCAATTTCAAGCTTGGCGTGGAATGGATAGAGCATATACATATACATATACGTATGTACATGCATGTGTGTGCATAACAAGTCTTTATCTCATAACATGAGGTCTACTACATTAATCATTTTTCTTTATTGTATTCTACTGAGAATCAAATTCAAACAAATCTAATAAAAAATATCATTTTTAATATTTTCTAATAAAACTTTTTTAGGTATGCCTCTACATTTCTTGACATAAGCCTAATCTAATACATCCACTCTCCTAACAGGGTCAACAAAAGGCGGATATTTTATGTGATCAAACCATCTAAGGTGACTCTCTCTAATCTTATCTGCCACTGGTGCTATCTAAACCTTTTCACTTATAAACTCAATTTGCATTCTCTCTAAGTCACTTACTTATCCACCTGAGCATCCTCATATCTACAACACTTAATTTTATCCTTCTCTTTTAATGGACAACATTCAATATCATAAAGCGTTGTAGGTCTCACCACCATCTTATTAAAATTTTCCTTAAATTTGAATGATACTTTTCAATCACATAACAGGCCCGATACATTCCTCTAGTTCAAACATCCAACTTAAATTCTACTAATAACATCCTCATCTATCTCACTATCGTTTTGAACAATATACCCAAGATATCTAAAACGTGCACTCTTTTTAATTGACTTAATCACCCAATTCACAATCCTACCACTAGATCTATTACTAATAAAATACACTCCATGTATTCAATTTTAGATCTACCCAAAAGAAAACCTTTAAACTTTATGATTGGCCACCATAATTCAAGTTTTCATCAACTCCCTTTCTAGTCTTATGAACAAGAAGAATATCATCATCAGCAAAAAGGAGACACTAAGGTACATCCTCTTGCAAATGTATAGTAAGAACTTCCATGAATAAACAAAAAGATATGGGCTTAAAGCTTATCCTTGATGTAAACCAACTAAACTACTTGATCAAATCACCTTGTGTTTAAACAAAAATAACAACTCTTGTATGCATATCCTCACTTAAATGGTTATGATAGAAATATATGTATATTGTTTTGATTTGCAGGTAGTCATTCTTATAAAAGGGCAAATAAAGTTATATAATTATGCATAATCAGTCTTACTTGCAGGTGCTATCATAATAACCTCAAGCCCTAATTAGACATGGCCAATAGGAGCTATGGATATAGCTTGGCACTAATTTATGCCAAGCATTGTGTGGATATATATTTTATTGTGCTAACTTTATCTTATCTTGTAGGGGCAATATGTAATTTTTTTAATCATGTAATTTTAGTTTAGGAAAGCTATGTAGGTATGTGGGTTATTTTAGAAGGCAGGGGGCCAATTGCTGATATAGATAGAAGTGTTCAAGACACCACGTATCATTTTATTGATATATAGTTTTAGGCTAAGTAATAATTATAGTAGAGTTCAGCTACCTTTTTTTTCTTTACTGGGATGTATTGCAGAACCAAACTCCACTTCTGGCCTCTATTATTACTTTATTATATGGTGATTGATTTGTTTACTTTGCTTGTGCACTAAAATTGCATGATTTTTCTTAGATTTCTTTATTTGTTTTGCATGGGGGTGGCATGGACTTGTGTCCTCGTTAGGCTCTTTGGATGTTATACTTTCTAGCATAAATAACCAATTGACTTAAAAAATGAACATAGGAAAAAAATGACTATTTTCTTTAAAAAAAATAAAAAAATGCATGGTTTTCTTTAAAGCTGCTTTTTAAAATAATAATCAACCCAATAAGTCAATAAAAACCCCAAACTGACACCCGCATGCATAGCTTAGTGAGTCAGCATGTTAGATTTACTTTTTCTTTTTTTTTTGCAAATCCACTCATAGTAAGATAACCAAAAAACTTGCATAAGCATTTCATGTCCACACATGGTCGTGCTAGTGGCAGGGTTATAAGTCTTATTCTTAATAATAACATACACCCTATCTTGCATTTGCATAGAGACTTGAATTCATTTATTTAAATGTGCTTAGGTGGGCTTAGATGGTTGTCCTTTCCAGGCAGAATAGTCAGTCCCTGGCATGGGCATCTTTAGCCCCTTATGGGGTTTGAGTTGTAAGTCATATTGCTCATTTGCATTAGACTATGTAGAGGGCTATAACATAGTGTATATTAAGTCCCTACTATAAATTTAGATTTGAGTTTAGCATCATTTATGGTGTATTAGTTCTCTTTCAGGCAATCCCCAAATGGAATAGTTGACATAGTGGTAGGATAGCAAGTCTTACTTTCTAATAAAATGATCAATTTTAACCTAGGATTAAATAGGATAATTCTTAAAACATAAAGCCTAACATAGGTTTAGGCTTTCTTTTGGGTATATTGAGCCTCTTAAGCTTATGTGCTCCTAATGTTATCTTCCTTTGGAATGCAATCTTTTATGTGCTTGAGTTGTCCCATCTGATATCTAGAATATACAATATTTCATGACATGTTATCTTTGATAATCTTATGATCCAATCATGACTTTAATCCAAAGTTTTCTTAGGGCCTAAAAGCCTTAGGATATAATTAATTATAAGAACTTGCTCTTATAGGGAACTGGGCCTCAGAATTAAATAAACCTCATCTTACTTTATTTGTGATATATAGGGAAAATCTTTGGGACAGATACTTATTATTATGTGTATTTGTCTTTTGAATTTGTAAAAAGAACTGTTTTATCTCTCTCCTAGATAGTACAGTGACTATAGTCCCCTCTTTTTCAGAGCATACAAGGGATAAATATATATAATTCATCTGCCTTCCACTGAACCCATAAGGGGGGTTTGTTTCCATCTCCCAAGGAAAATTCGCTCTTTCCCTTTGTGGTGTGTCTTTTGAAGCCCACACTAACAATTAATCTAAGTTGTGATTCTCACAAGTACTAATTCAAATTTATGCCTTGACATGCCCATAACAATGCTACTAGGTCAGTTCTTTGTTGAAGCATTCGTTGACGTAGGAATGAACAGTCGTTTAGTATTTACAAAGAAAGTTGTGGCTCCACCTAGTTCACTAAATATGCTATCCAATTAATGAGCTCTTCATCCCTAAGATAGGCTCATCTTCTTACACATTTCTATTTCTCAAATAAACACAAACCTATCTCAAATATTTCTCAAAAATTAAAACTAACGGGTACTTATGGATAAATAGGGGTAATTATGGATAAATAGGGCAAAAAACCTGTTATAAATAAAGATGCCATAAGATCAATTACAAATCAAATTCCAAGAAGGCCTTAACTTCATAACTTTTGTTATTCAAATCCAAAAAACATAGACAATCTAACTATAGCTCTATTAAATTTATATTTGTGTGAACCTTGTAAAACTATACTATGAAGGAATTAAAATTCTATCAATTAATTTAGGTTGATTGAAGTATCAATTCAAATTTATCTTTGTACAACCATAATAATTCTACTTGGACGGTACCCTATTTGGCAATTTATCGCCACAAAAAGGACACCTCCTACATGGCATTTACAGAGCAAGTCGTTGCTCCTCCTAATTCACTAAATAAACTATCCAATCAAACAGCTCTTCACTCATAAATTTGGCTCATCTCCTCCCTTCATTTTTGTTTCTCAACTCAGTAGCATATTTTCTTAAGATAAAAACATATCCTAAATATTTGTTATTAAATAGAAGATTGGGACAAGGCTAGGTACATATAAATATAATATAAGGCTGATTACAAATGAAAATCGATCCTTCATCTACTATCCAGGAAACTAGAGCTCATAATATCCTTACCCTCAAAAACTGCAATGATAACCCAACAAAATTGTACTTAGTAACTCTCTCCGTTCTTCTTAATTGGTGGCATCTTTGTAGATCATAGCCAACTTTTTGACAAAGTCAACCTATTTTCAACAGGTATATTATTTTTCTTGATTATAATCAGCACTGAATTATGCTATTTTTTTGCTATGATTTTTGGAATTTCTCTAGGAAAGAAAGTTGGTTCATTCAATATTGCTTAGAGATCATTAATGTGTTATTAGCAAATCTATAAACAATCATTTTCTTATCCAATTTTTTACCAGTTGGTATAATCTAATCTACAAAAGAATGTGCAATTAATTTAATGAATATTCTCAATTTCCTAAATGTGGCATAATCATGGTGCGCATGCTATAAATATCTGAGAAAATGTTGATGGAAAGTTGAACAAAATTTGAGAGAAAAAGGAAGATGTGTGTAAACTTGCACTTATCTTGTGCCAAGGAGCACTTAACACCTTTGCAATTATTCCAAGGAACCTAACATAATGCAAATAGCCAAAACCATATGAAGGATGAAAAATGATCTCAATTTTGCAACATCTAAAATGAGAACGCTAACTCCTATACAGAGGAGTCAAGCAGATTAAAAAACTAAAATGCAATTACATGCAAATAAACCTTAATAACTATACATATCACAAAGTTACTGAAGAACAAACAAAACGAAAATGCAAGACAAGTACAAAATTAAATACATGAAAATGATAATAACAAAAATTGAGACGATTATGAATCTCCAACTGATAATCTACAAATTTATGAGGACGCCTATCCAGATCGAATCCCCTGGAGCGAAAAAAAAAAAAATTTATTTAAGAGTAAAAGGATGGTTATCTAAAAGACTTTGTGGGGAAGGGGTCCAAGGGTCATCAAATAATGAGCCATAGCATTAATGGAAAATAAGAGTCGTACACGAGGTCATAGCATCAATAGAAAGGTAAGTGTTAAAACATATAGGTGTTAATGATGCAGACAAGAGTACTAGGAATGAAAATAGAATTTTAAGAGAAAAAGAAAGTGAGAGAATAGAAGAACAAATAGTCAGAAAAAGAAAAGCAAGAGAGAATATGAATTTTTTTTAATTCAATTCATTCTACAATTAATAATTACAATGGCCCTAAATCCCCAATTTATAGAAATAAATTGTTAAAGTCAATTACTCAAATTCAAAACTTAATCCTATATAAACTAAATTTAGTTCTAACAATTTAAATTCAAACCTGAAATCATCTAAAAAAGGATAACTTAACTAATAAAAAAAATCTAAAATCTTATTAATTCTAAAATTATTGAAAATAAAGTTAAACCTAATTTTTGGTAGTGCATCACTTCCCACGAGCCAAAAAAACTATTCTCCAAAAGACTTACATAGAGGCCCATTCCTAAATGTATGGTGCTCACAGTGGAGTTAGGGTGTAATTTAGTCTAGATAACTTAAGCTCGACTCGATAAGTGGCTCATAAGCTCAGCACGATGTGCTAACAAGCCATGCTTGAGCCACCCTAGAGATGACTCTTTTGCTCATGAGTCGGATCATTTAAAAAATATTAATATAACAAATTCTTAAATTTATTAAAGATCTACAACAGAAGTTATTTTTATGCCAAAATAACCAATGGAGAAATATAGAGAACAAAAAAATGAACTTTAAATGAGTTATATTGCCCATGAGAAGGCATATAATTGATTACTAGTAGAATCGATTTAGTGTAATTTAAGGCAGAAAAGTGTGTTAATAATATGTTAAAGTTATTAAAGGTATGCAGGGCAGTAACTAGTATTATAAATATTGTAGAGTGACCTAAGAGTTTTCAATTGTCGCATGTTACAGCAAGGATAAGCATTGATATTCATATATTTTTGCATTGATTATAGAGAGGCTTAAAAATTATTAAAATGGAGCAGCTTATAGCATACTTTTTGCAAATCAGATAATTCTAATAAGTGAACCATCCACAAAAACAAGTGAAAAATTAGAATACTTGAGAAAATATTTAGAAGATAAAAGTCTTATAATTAGTTAAGCAATGATTAAGTGAATGGTATGGAATTTTAATGGGTGTCAATTTAACAATACTCATTCAACATTATTAGAAGATAAGTTGATGCCTAGGTATGATATATTTAAATATATTGAATTTTTATACAAGAGAATGGAAATATAGACAAGAATATAACTTCTAAAGTTAAAGCCAAATAGTTAAGATGAAAAAGTGTCTTAACAGCTGTATGTGATATGACAATACCATAAAGTCTTAAAGGTAAATTTAATAAAATCATAATTAGGTTGGCGATGTTACATGGATGTGCATGTTGGGTTGTTAAAAAGTCATTAATATTTAAAATGAGTGCATCAAAAATAAAAAATTTTAGAAGATAGTAGAAAATTTTCGTGATATATAACTCTTATGAGTCCCAAAAACTTAGCTTATTGAGCTTAGGATTACATTTAAATCATCTTACTCTCAAAATTCATTCACAAAATCTATTAACTAAATTACTTTAATATTGCTTACAAATGTAAAATCTATACTACTATTATAAAAGGGGCTTGAGTTTCCTTCCTCCGGCAAATCTTGTTCATCCATTCTACTTATTTTTTAATTATCTTGGTCGTCCGTTCTATTAAAAGTATTTAATAAATAAAAAAAATCATTATATAAAGCTCATTTAATTCTATGACCCTTGAGATTCCTAATTTCCGTTTTCCTATGTCTACTCTTCACTGCATGTTTTATTAAATCAAAAAAATTCACAATTAATTTTAAAGACCCTTTAGATTTCCTAAGTTCCCTTTATTATATTAAACGGACATTTAGCTTTCTCTTTTCCTATTCTGATATTCTGATATTTTATTATATTAAACGTTTATTATTCCTATTCCTAAATTCCGTTTCTTTATTATATAAATTTACACCTTGTAGCTTTATTAAACTTGATCATAATGTTTAATTGATATTGGTGAATAGAAAAGCAATAAAATAAGAATCACTAAACCTTATTATTAAACAGAATTATATAATAAGAGTGACGAGACATCAATTAATTCTGCACGTTTTAATCTCCACCTTTTCTATTCCGTCAAGTGTAAACCTACCTAATATCGCGATTCTTTGTCTTCGCCCCATCTCCATATTCTTCGGCTTAGCCTAGCTTATTCTGCTCGCCGTCAGAAATTCTTCGACGTTTTGCTGCCTCCGCTCTCCGTCATCTCCTCCGGTAGGTTTCGTGGCCTCAAAATATTAAATGTTAGTAACTCCCGACATTTAATCACTAGCTTCTTCATTTCGTGTTTTCAACTTCTTAAACGTTTCAGGATCCCTTCTCCAATTAATTTGGATGTATGAAGATGAATTCAACGGTCGAAACGTTGCAACCTCCGACCGTTCGGTGGCTGTAAGATGAATGTCGCATATTCTCTCTCCCTTATATATTATTCTCACATGTTCTTCATTTAGCTCTTTCGTTTCTAGATCTCTACTTCAGCGAACCTGTGAATTTCGACACCATTTTAACTTCAAATTTAGGTAATGAATTTTATGATGTAAATCATTTATCAAGTTCATCTTTCTATTTCAGATTTAATTTATATTAATAAAATTAATTCTTTTTATTGTATTTTAATTTTGGGCTAGGTTTTAATTCATTGTGGGTAATGAACTTTGTGAATTTTATACATTGTTGTTTTATTGAAATCTTTTTTTTTTTTAATGCTTGTGGAATTTGTGCTATTTATCCTAATATAGGATTTTATCTTTTCATTTTTTATGTAATATTGTTTATTTAAAATTTCAATGATTCCAAAATATTATGTTACAATTATCCCCAATTAAATTTATGAGATTCCTTGTTCACATTATTAAGTGAAGATTCATGATTCTTTTATGTTCCTATCCTATGACAAATATTACCCGGTTTCTAATGTTCAATATTTTTAATCAGAGGCAATTAATATTAATTCATATATAAAATTTACCTTTATAATGGTTATCATATCTTCTCTTCGTAATTAAATTATTTCTCACAAATCTATACTACTATTATAAAAGCCGCTTGAATTTTCTTCCACATCAAATCTTGACCATTCGTTTTATTTGGTCTAAAATTATCTTGTCCCTTCATTGCATTATAAATAATTAATAAATCTAAAAATACATAATAATTATGCAAATTAATGTAGCATTAATTAATATTAATAATCAATAAATTTAAATGAATTGATAAAAATAAACGTACAAAATTATTAACCTATATATTAATAACTATTAAATTTAAACTTATTAATAAAAGTAAATGTATGTAGCATTAAATAATATTAATAATTAATAAATATAAACGAATTAATAAAAATAAACGTACATAATTATTAACCTATTAATAACTGATTAACAAAAGTAAATGTATCATATTAAATGGCTTTTTAGTTTATTCGTAGCATTAAATAATATTGATTAATAAATTTAAAGTAATTAATAAATATATACTATATAATATAATAATTATACAAATTAATATCCGCTAATTAATGCCACTTAAATTTTTTTTATTGATTTGCACTTTAAACTTCCGCAAATTAATTTGTTTTAGCATGTGATAAATTTGCACTTTTGATCTACAAATGCTAATTAATTTGTACTTTTGAGCTTCTAAGGCTGAAATTGCATTTTTTTAAGAGTCGAAATATTAAAGGTAAGAAATATGAATATGTATGAGGACTTTAGTGAGATTGTAACTACTTATTTAATTATAACAGTTATTATAGTAATTTAATGAGATTGCAACCTCTTCTTTGGCAATTATGACAATTAAAACGCCAAATGTCAAAAATATGAATGGGTATGAGGACTTTATTGAGATTGTAACTACTTCTTTGATAATTATTACAGTTATTATAGTAATATATGGGAGCCCGTTGAAATTCTTAATTTTGCTTCTGTTATATTAATCAAGTCATAAATGATTTGGGTTTAATACCATCTTTGTCCATGAAAGAAAGGAAGACCGCAAGGGTGAGCTCTCCCTTCTTCTTCCTCCTCTCCCGTGACTCATCAGCAGAGCCCAAATTTTGACTCATCTTCTTTTCAATAATTTAATGTCTGAGTAAGTACTTTAAAAATGAACTAATACTTCCTTTCTAGCTTTGAATTGATTTTATTCACATGTTTGCATTTGCAAATATACTAATATGCCCCATATATAAATATCATCAATTGACATTTGCAAATATACTAATTTGTCATATATGAAGACTATGGATATATTCAAGCCACCTGACTACATCTCTAGAAAGGTAATGCATGTCTTGAGTAATATCCTACGTCTTAACATTATAAACATGTAGAAATTTTTAAACTTCCCTTTTTTTAAAGTTGGTGATTCAATATTTTCATTATCATATTTATTTGTCTAATCTGGTTACTTTGAAGCAAATCCCAGTGATTTATCTTTCGGATACGTTTGGAGTAGTATATGCCCGTAGTAGATCTCCATAATACTGTGAGGGCTAGATTGGGCAACACCAAGAAGCTTGCAGCCTTTCTAAAACTCAAGGTAAACTCCAAATCAATCCTAAAATGTTTCATTGAGTTTTTACTGCAAGTCTTTGGAAGGACTCTAAAGTTTTCCCTTGCACTAACTGTTGAGCCTTGATTGATCAATTGTTACAGGTTAAAATTCAAATTCTCTTTTTAAGTTTTACTGATCAATAAAACATTCTCCATAGATTTAGTTGTATTTGAATTAGTTTTGTAGGTATTATGTGACCACTTATTAGTTTATATTATTCAAAGCAATTTTCTGCTTGCACAAATTTGTTTATGACGGACTTCTTCCTATTATTATTCTTTCAGCATATTTTCCTGCAGTAGAATGCCAGTGAGTCTCAAGTTATTATTGATTTTCGAATTCTAGATAAGATTTTCAAGTTCAATACTTCAATTTTCTGCTTCATTTGTTGACATTGTTATTGTTGATGATTCATAATGGGTTTGCCTGTTGACTTTTATGATGATTGGTTTTTCTTTATTATGTTAAACTTTATTTTTCTGTCTGATTTTATTGTCTATTTCATTCAGATAATATCTACAAAGCTTGAATTTTTTAGCTCAAAATTAATGTATAAGTTGCAAGAGTTAAAATTCATTTACTATGAATTAATGTCTTCATTTGAAAAATCAAATGAAAAGTTTTTCCAAAATTAATTACGATAAGCTATTGATTAAAAATTATCATTTTATTGTGAACAAAGATTTTATTTTCTTATCTAATTGTAAAAAAAAATGGTAAATATGGTTTCATATCATACTAATTTTTTATTAATTTGATCATTATTACAAATATCTCTACTGCTAAATTCATTTATTCATATATAAATAAATATATATAGTATTATAAATTATAATGTTTATTTAATTTTTTATTTTTTATTTATGCGCACTTAGTATTTAATTTGATGGTAAAAGTATTGTCTGATATATGACTCGCACGCTTGTGAAAGAACATCATTTTGTCATTTTAGATGTATATTTCTATTAATTAATCTTTGATACATTTTCTAATGTATAGTCCATTAATTTTATCACATCATTATTTTTTTCCTTTGCTTTAGATTTATACTGCCCCTGTGCTAAATTAACTCGATCATTATTCGTGGCTATCTTTTAAACTATGTAAGATCATGTATATTATTATTATTATTATTATTATTATTATTATTATTATTATTATTATTATTATTATTATTATTTCAGAGATTGGTTGATTGTTGAATACTCATTTTAATTACAAAGTAAATAACATTTTTCTTATTAACTAATCTTATATGTATTAAGAAGGCACAATAGGTAGTTGCAAAGAACATGAGTTATTCTTAAATGTAATTTATCATAACTTTGATTTTTTTCCTTAAGAAAAAAAAAATCATATTAAGATTTGGTTGGCTATGAGACTTGCTTAATTTGTATATGAAATGCATGTCTTATGAGTTGATGGGAAGCTTAAAGCCAAAAAATAGAGGCAAAAAGTGAACTCTTTTTTTAAAATGCATTTCTTTGGAGTTTTTTGCTTCTGTAATGTTGAGAAAATCATCTTTTTCCTATGAATGTTCATTTCTTTTATTTATCTGATGGTAAAAATATTGTCTTATGTTAGCTCACGCTCTTGTAAAGGAGTATCCTCTCATATGACAATTTTCTATAATTTTTTTGTAGTTAAACTTTACTTGAGATTGTAGCCTATCATTTTAATTTGATCTTTTAATTTCATATATTAATAACTATAAAATTTTATCTTGTAATTATTCTACATAAAATCTATGAGGCTTCCTATTCTTTGGTTGCATACTTTAGATGATTATTTCCTTTCTATTTTCTTATGATTTTCTCAACTTATGTTAGGAACTTTTCTCTTATGATTTAGTTATGTTTGTAACTTGCCTCTTTTGATGCAAAATCTAAAAGTCATATATGATGAAGTTTTAATTCTTTGTAACTTCAGAATGGTGATTTTTTAAATATATTATTTCATCAACTCTTAGATAAGTCTACAATTTGAATTGGATTTCCTCTGCTCTTTTGCAACCATATGCTTATTTTATTCAAAGTATATAAATATGTTCATATTCATTTTCATGCTTTACTAAATTCATTGTTTGATATGCTTATTTATGCTTATCTATATCATGAATGATATGTATTATTTGACTAACACGAATTCTAAATATGTATATTTTTTGTGTCTTTTTATTGTTTAAATAGATATGTATTAATATTTTAATATTATTATAATTTGAAATTGTTTTAATGTAATCTTAAAAAATATGCTTCAAGCAAAAATTGCTATTTGGACGTATCTAATCATATAAAACTTATCATAATGATTATAATTATTTATAATGATAAAAATTTTCATCATAAATTAAAATATTTATAATATGAATTTTTATTTTTAAATTTTTATTATCGTGCATTTAATGCACGGGCATTTTTACTAGTCTAAATAAATATCTCAAGGACCTAAACTTTAGCTTCATGCATCTTTAATAAAGCTAAATCCACTTCACCATTTTGAAACAATACATAATAGCTCATTATTCTATTCATTATGCCGTTCAAAAAAGATATCTTCATTAAACTCTTATTTAATAATTCTATTCATTATGCTCTTTGAAAAAGATATCTTCATTAAACTCTTATTTAATATTTCTTTAGAATAGTGTTCACATATTTCTTCGATCTCTACATATTAAAATAAATCCATACTATCATCATTTTCCATGCTTGTAACTTTAGCAAAGTTATAAAAGTTTAATATTTTGCAATAGCTATTTTATATAGCTCGTTTTTTTTTTCTTCCAGGATATGTACTCGTTATACAAATTGTCAAATAATAGCTTTTACTTTACCTAACAATTTTTTTTGTGTGACTTGTAACTTCCTTATACGAATAAATGTCTACCTAAAAGTACAAATGAGCACATATGCATGGTTGTTGACCTACTAAATATATAACCAATGAATTGTTATAAAATCCTTGACCTTAAATGTAATATCAAGACAACACATTATCATTTATATCATTAAAATCATTGGCATACATGATTCTAATAAATTTTAATAAATCATTGATTGAATGCATCACATTTTTTTAAATTGATAATTATTATAACATGAGATAATTGTATTTTCAATGTAGAGTCTCTCAAATAGCTTGGAATTAAATACTTGGGTTGTCGATGCTATTTAGATTATAATTTATAATTTTACTCAAGACAGAATGTGAAACAAGTACATACGAGAAAAGGTTGGAGTGAGTAGCTCCAGTGGCAGATAAGATTAGAGAGAGTCACCTTAGATGGTTTGGTCGCATAAAACACCGGCTTTTTTATGACACGATTATGAGTAGATGTATTAGATTTGACCTATGTTAAGAAAGGTAAAGGTAGACCTAAAAAGACTTGGTTTAAAATGACTCATTTTTATTAGATTTAAATGAGAATTTGATTCTTAACTTGACACAATTGAGTAAAAGGATTCATATCGCCGACCTCACATAGAGGGACAAAAGCTTGATGTTGTTGTTTTGGTGGTGGTGGTGTTGCTACATGGGCAAAACAACACTTTCGCATGAGAACTAATATATCATCCAATTACCATTGTTTTTTTTTTTTTCTCACAACCATAACAAATGGTCAATTACGATGAAATTTGATGAAAGTAGTTAGCAAGAAATATTCATGTTGTTGCTAACAATAAAAAAATTTGATTTTTATTTTAAAAACCGTTTAAAATAGTTGACACAAGAATTTAAAAATTGGCATAAAGCAATAATTTTGAAAATACCACACAGTCCTTTTCTCAGTGTTTCACCTTTTCAAAGATATTTTATATAAATATTTAAGAAATCCCCTTAAACTTCTAAAGAACATGTTTCAGACAACAAGGTTCATTAGCATCTCATTAAACCTCAATCAACCCAATAAAGCATATTTTAGATTTTAGGAAGTATTCAAGGGCTAAAACTAGATCATCTATCCAGAAGTAATCCATGAAACAAACATTAAAAGTAAAATAAGTTTACTTTCCATGCAGGACTTCATTCCTCTCTGCAAATTGAGTTGTGAACAAATTCATATTATATATAATGGTTTTACCTGAGCAGCAGCAGAAGCATCAGCTGAATTTTTAGGGTCAGCCCAACTAACAGTGGGAGTGCTTCCATCAATCTTAAAATTTGATCTTGACATTTTCTGCCGTGCATAATCAGCGCATGCATTGTTGTAGTACTCAACAAAGACAAAACCACGATTACGGCTTGGATTTTGTGGGTCCTGCAACAGAGTTTCAAAAGAAGGTGATCAAAAATCTCAAGACTGATTGAGTCCTACAAAGGGAAAAGGTACCTTGAAGCATTCAATGTTTTCAACTCCAGGACCAGTCTCCTCAAGGATTCGCTTCAATTCTTCCTCAGCTAAACTTTTTGGTACATTTCCAATAAACAATCTATGTTTAACTTGTGACAAGGAGCATCTCAATGTTCTCCCCTGAAAGAACAGGGTCTAAAAATCCACACAAAAAAGGGGGTGGAAGGGAAAACGGCCAGCTACACAGAACATTACCTTAAAATCTTTGTCCTGGATCTCTTCAACGGCCATCTGTGCAGCATCCTTCGTTGTGAATACAATGAAAGCAAAACCTTTGCTCTCCTTTTTATCCTTATCTTTCACTAGCCTTACCTGAACAATCAGAAAATTACACTATTTCCTGGAAGTAGCTGTTGTAGCTCAAGAAATAAAACACTTTTACCTCATATATTTCACCAAAGGATTCACAAAGATCTCTCAGCTCTTCGTCTGTCACATCACGTGGTAGGCCACCAACAAAAACTTCAGATCCATGCGGAGGAAGAGCCAGCAGTTCAGCATGCTTCTGCCTTTCTTCCTCATCAATTGTTCTCTTAGTTGTCTCTTCATCCTTCAAAGGGCTAGAAGTATTATTTAGCTCATCAGATGATGAAACTTTATCATCGCCTTCACCTTCAGATTCGTGATCTTCTTCTTCTTCACGGTATTCATCATTCTGCTCTTCTTCATTGTACTCATCCCTTACTCTCCTGTATCCATCTTCATCTCCAGCATCTTCATCATCCATCATGTCTTCAATGTCATTGTCACCATCAAGGTCAATCTGCTCATCTGCCTCCACAGAAGCATGGTGCTCAGCCATGCTTTGTTATCTAGATAACCTAGACAATGAGGGTCGGCGGTATTGGAAACAAACTTAAGTGTCACAAGTCATGAAAAGTAATATTCAAATGATTGAGTATTACTGAGCCAACATAATGAGGAAGGGAAATTGAATTAAGAAAGTAAGATCCATATTTATGTCGTATCTCATTCTAAAGTAACAGATTTAGCTGCTAAGAAAAAAAAATCTGAACCTGCAAATGTTAAGGTATCCAAAGCCAACAAATTCTAATCTTTATTCAAGCATTTGAAGTTTTGCCGAACACAATTATTAAGCTTCCTTAAGTTAACCCAATCCAGAAGTTTGTGTGGGTGTGAAGGGGGATTTTAATAGCAAGAAGGTTCGCATCAATGAACAACAAACTTGCACCATCACCGACCTCCAATTAAATGCTCATGCTTTTGATTTTTCACTCTTATAATATCCGATTCCATTTCTCCTTAAACTGGTATCTTCTTTATCTCACAATAAACATGGGAACAAAGAAACCCCCTAGTTTAGAAGATGGCGTTGATAAATTACTTCAGGATCGCGGTAAAAACCCCAAATCCTAAAAAAATATGGTCAGTTCAAAAAAAAAAATGTTCATTCCAGCTCGCGAAGCAAGAAGAAAGCAAAAATCTGGCGAAATAATGACTAAACAAACAAAAAAAAATCCATTGGATTCATCCCATCCCCATCAAATTCCCAAAACGAAGACATGAGACTGCCAGAATCGGAAAAAAAAAAACCCCTCGCCGATGGAAATAGGAAAACCCTAACTTGAACTCAACGACAGGATGCAAACTTACCCATCTCAGAATCCTTTGGCCTGGAAAACGTTGTAAGAAATAGATGGACGGAAGAGAATGGATGGAGGAAAAAGGTAGAGAAATTAAAAGGATAAATCTTACAGGTCGAGATCCCACTCGCTCTCGGTTAGGATGAGAGAGAGAGAAAGAACGGCAGGGGCCTCCGGCAGAATAACTCACCCGCTCGCGGCTGAGGTTTGGGGCTCACCCTTTAAAGCCTATCACGTGATTTGGAATGGAAAATGGAAGTGCTATCGTAGTCGCGCAATTGAAACACGTGACGAGATTCTTGTCGTTCGATGGAGATTGGACGGTGTTTGCTAAAAAACAGGTAGTTTATCATAATCAAGATGGTAAAAATTGGACCAACCAATAAATTGAAAGTCGAAGAGGTTTAAAATTTGATCGAATCGAATAACATAATAAATAATAATATTATTTAAAATTAATAAAATTAATTTTATAATGATGATCATCTAATCTTAAAAATTTTAAATAAAATTCATATATATATATATATATATATATATATATATATATATATATATATATATATATATATATATTACATAATTTTAAAGTTAAATAGAAATAATTATTACATACATATTATATATTTAAATATAAATAATTACTAATTTTAAATTTAAATTTAAATATCTATAATCTTTGATTTTAATTCATATTTAATAGAAATTTAATTTTTATATAAATATATAAATTAAATATAAATAATTACAATTTTATGTTATATATTTAGGTATAACTTACATCTATAAATAATATGTAAATAAAGTCATAAACCATTACTTATTTTAGATTTTTTATTTTTCTTATTATGATTTAACTTCATATTTAAATTGAAGTTTTCAGGAGGACCTTCGGTTTGACACTAAACCGGTTTTTAAGGAGGACTATTCCAGCCATAGAATCGGTTCTTGGTTAAACTGGTCGAACTGGTCGATCTGGTATGATTTTCAAAACAAAACCATGGATATTGTTGTGTCATGGAGTATTCGCGGCGGTAGAGAAATATATAGTTTAACGTCTTAGCATTGTACGAATATCCAGCACACAATCAGATAAGTGAGAGAGTGTAGCGTTCATAAGAGACTTTACGTGGAAAACCCCTAAAAAGGGGGAAAAACCACAGGGTCTAGCCCAGTTGAAAATGATTCCACTAGAATTTGAGTCAGTTACAAAGGGCTGAATCGCCTCCAAGAGCGATCAGATTACAACTAGTAAATGATCGATAGGAGTTTGGATTTAGACCCGGCATCACCTGGAAGTTCGAGTGTTAGTTGGTAGTCTGGCATTGAGCAGAACGTTGGGCCTGAACGTCGAGCCTTGAGCAGAACGTTGGGCCTTTAGCAGAACGTCGGGCCTTTAGCAGAACGTTGGGCCTTCAACAGAATGTCGGGCCTTGAGCAGAATGTCGGGCCTTTAGCATAACGTCGGCCTTGAGGTGGTGGTGCAACGAAGCTCCGGCGGTGGTCCAGCGAGGCTTCGGCGGTGGTCCAGCGAGGTTCCTGCTGTGGTCCGGCGAGGTTCCTATGGTTGTCCGGTGATGTTCCGGCGGTGGTCCGGCGATGTTCCAGTGGCGGTCAAGGAGGAGCTTCTTCCTTCTCTTCTCTTATTCTCTCCTTCCTCCCCCTTTGTGAAGAATGAGGGTTCTATTTATAGATTTTCTGGAGTAGCATAGCTCGTAAATAGGCGTGAGATCAGGGGCAAATAGGGAGTGGTTGAATGGACGGCTTATATCGAATCCTACAATCGTGCACCGTTTGTTGGATATTTGAAGGTCTTAGAGATGTCGGAATTCGGTGATCTTGGGCTCGTTGAATTCTTCTCGTTGGGCCGTTCGATTCGAGTATAAGCTCGTAAAAATCGAAGACCGTTTGGTAACTCAAACAGTGTTATGAAGCTCCCAACAGCGCTTCAGGTCCTTAATTTGGGCACATTTGGGCTCGGATTGAGTTGAATTTGGTGTCGTTGGATTCGTACTTCCGAGACGCTCAGTTCGACTGTAAGTTTGTTGAAATCGGAGTTCAGATGGTCTCCGAATTAATTTTTGAAGTTTCCAACTTGATTCTGCATCGAGATTCGTGCCCGATCAAGATAATTTTTTGACGATGTATGAGATATAATATTCAAAATTTAAGATTTATTTATTTTTTTTTTTTTTTTTTTTTTTTTTTGACATTTACATCAATTGAGGCAAATTCATATGTAAGACTTGAATTAAAGACCACTCAATTGATAGTCAAATCTCTCAACGAACACATTAAGATGAGCTACGTTAAGGAGCTGCTTCTTTTAAGGGATATTTGATACAACAAAAAATAAAAAAATGTTTTTGATATAGAAAAAAAAAATTTGTATGTGAACTACATGTAACTTATGTTAACATTTAAGTTACAATTTTTTATAATTAAATTAAAGTTTAACTTCAATTTTAGTAAATTTGAAGTAGAATTGAACGTCTAGAAAAGACAAACCCAATAATATCAAAAGTGATCAAAGCTAAGTCTAAATGAGCTCAAATCAAGCACTTGATACTTAATGGAAAAGTTTAGACATTAATTGGATGACTATATGGTCTTCATAATTGACTTGCTTATAGTTAAATTGAGTGGTTCAACCAGACAAATCTAGTTAGCCAACGATTATTTAATTTTGACATAATTAATTCGCTTTAATTGCTAAGAAAATGCTTCATTTCATCGTACAATCCATATTGATTATTTTGATTAAGAAGCATTTTCTCATCAATTTGACTATAAGCAAGCTAAATTTGGAGATCATATGATTATTCAATTAATATATGAAGTTTCTAATTACTCATCAAATACTTGATTTGGGCTCATTTAGGCTCATAGAGGACCACTTTTGATATAGTCGGATTTGTCTTGTCGAGACGTTCAATTTAAATTTTGCTCATTAATTTATGTCAATAATGTAAATTTTTTTTATAGATATATCAACAAATATATTTTCATGACAAGTGAAATACACTTCCTTTATTTTTCTTGTTGGTGACAACACTAATTATGAATTTTCATCTTATTATTTTTTCATTATTTATATATAATTACAATTGGTTTTTTAATATCAAACTTTGATGTATATTTTAGTGTATGAATAGCGTGCATTTCATTAAATTTAGCTATATGAGAAGCAATCATCATTATTATTTTTGAGGCAAAGCGAGTATATTAATGATAGAAAATTACAAGTAAAAAAGGAAGACCTATAAGAAAAACAAATTGGCTTATAAATTCGCATCTCATTTTAACAGCTGCAATAACTTCAATCTTTCTACACATGATAGAATTTGGATCAAATGGGACTCTTTCTCGTTCTCATCATTACTATTTTTACATGCACTAACTTTTTCTTAGCCTATATATTTTCATGAATTTCCTTTTGAGAGTACAATGTAGCTTTCTTACTATATTTAAAAAGTTCCAAAAAGAAAGCTGCATTTGTTTTTGGGAATATTTTACTGATGTGTAAGTTATTTGAAAGAGGGGACGCTTAGCTTATTTTATTCTTCAGTAATATTTGTTTTTTAAATGATCAAATTTTTATGTGCCGTCCATCAATCATATTGTCATTGGCCATTGATCTTAGCCGTAGATCCAGATACACTCATCAAATATGATTCGACCGGTTTGACCCAACCCCTATGATGCTGGGCCGGGTTTAGAATTATTGCTCAACTACTAATTTATGGGCTATGGTCGTGGATTGACTTTTGGGAGGGTATTAATTTGAAATTCCGTTTGACTTTAACAAATTAATTAATTCAATATTGTTGAGAAATATTATTAGTTGGTACGTACGATATTAGGTTTGGATTTTTAATATACAGAACCAACAAATGACTTCGAAATCTCATCTATCACCCTCTAATTAGTGAATATTTACGAAAATATTATGTAGACAAATCCTTCTTCTCGTCTTCTCTAGTCTTCGTGGCAACATTTGGTAATTTTCTCCATTGTCGGTGTCACTTTAATTTAAATGAACGTAGACTCTGCGGAAGTCGAGCAATCTACGGTTCGCCAATCCTAACCATGGCCGGCGTTTAACGCTTCGAGAACGAGGACGGGTTTACCGGCCGGGCTTCGTCCTTCTCTTTCTAAAGTTCGGGTAAGCCGAGGAAGGTGAGAGAGAGAGAGAGAGAGATTGCGATCGGATCTCTGAAACGGAAATGGCAATGTCTAGCTCTTGCTGCAGAGTGGCATCGCTTCTCATTCTCCGGCTCTTTGTGGCGGCGGTTATAATATCCCCGGTGACGGCGGAAATCCGCGAGACGAAGGTGAGATCTGACGCCAGGACGATCATCCCCTTCGAAGAGTTCGGATTCACCCACTTCGGGGTTCTTGAACTCAACGTATCTGGCATCTCACTTTCGGATACTAGCTCCGATCTCGATCTCTCTCAACTAGGGTTCTTTCTCAGCACTCGCGGCGCCTGGATCCATGTCCTGCAACAGACTCAGGAACTAGGCGTCACCTGTGCTCTCCAATCTGACCTGTTCGACGTTGTTTACACCTTTAACCATCTCCAGGCCGCCGCCCCAGCCGGTCGCCTGACCAGATTTTTCTCTATCTTTAACGTAACCAATCCGGGGCAGTACACCCTCCTCTTCGCCAACTGCATCCCTGAGATTCGCGTCTCAATGTCCGTCAAGTCTGTCATGTACAACGTCGAGCCCCGTTCCGGCCGCCGCGTCTTCCTCTCAGCCGGGTCAGCCGTCCTCCCCTTCGTTTTCTTCATTTTTTTCCTCGCCTACTGCGGCCTTGCGGCACTTTGGGTCTCTGTTTTGGTTCGCAAGCGGCTGACCGCTTATCGGATCCACTATTTCATGCTCGCCGTTGTCATCCTCAAGGCGCTTAATCTTGTAAGCGAGGCTGAAGACAAATCGTATATTGAGCGCACTGGCAGCGCCCATGGATGGGACGTTCTCTTCTATATCTTTAGCTTCTTGAAGGGGATTTCCCTTTTCACGCTCATCGTTTTGATTGGAACTGGTTGGTCCTTCCTCAAACCTTATCTACAGGACAAGGAGAAAAAGGTTCTCATGGTGGTAATCCCTCTTCAGGTCGTCGCTAACATTGCTCAAGTGGTGATCGATGAATCTGGACCTTATACCCGAAGTTGGGCTACGTGGAGGCAAGTCTTCCTTCTTGTTGATGTCATTTGCTGCTGCGCAGTTCTCTTCCCTATTGTCTGGTCCATTAAAAACCTTCGGGAGGCGGCAAGATCGGATGGCAAAGCTGCTGTTAACCTGATGAAGCTTACACTTTTCCGACAATACTATGTTGTAGTCATCTGCTACATCTACTTTACCCGGGTTGCGGTGTATGTGCTGGCTACAATTACATCTTATAGATATCTTTGGACTAGTGTGGTTGCAGGGGAGCTTGCCACCATTGCTTTCTATATATTTACTGGGTACAAGTTCAGGCCTGAGGTTCACAATCCATACTTCGTGATTGATGATGAAGAGGAGGAGGCTGCTGCGGAGGCTTTCAAACTTGAGGACGAATTTGAATTGTGAGGTTAGGAATGGAGGATGATTAGGAATTCAACTTTTCTTTTTCGCACATAGTTATGATATTGCAAAACTATTCTACCATGGGAAGCCGAAACAGCACGTAGTCTTTATATTGCCTTGATTTTTTTTCTCTCTCTTTTCCCTACTTCAAAGTGGTCTCTAGTTTAAATTATCCCATGTAACTTCTATATGGTATTGTACATCCTTTATTAATCTTTTCTTCGGGAGAAATTTGGGCTTTACTGTCTATGCTGGACTCTGGTTGCTTCAAGTTAGCAATACTATGTTTTGTGTTTGTATTAACATCTGCTGTCCTGGTTGTTGAGATACCTCACTACTAAGATCATCTCCAACCGGTATGCCGTCATTCATTTGCTTCATTCAAATTTCAAATCGCACGTAAAATTCTGGTAGATGAACAGTGCGACACCAATATTGATGTCAGGCTGTTCACCTATGCTAAAAAAATTCGCTGCAGGATTTGTCGAATAAGCGCGCGAAAGAGGAGAAAAGCTCCTCAAAGATGGTTACCTTTGCAGGAATCGTGCGAAAGAAGAAAAAATGACGTTAGATTGGAAAAGAACGACTGCATTTTATAGTGGAAAATGATTTTTGGGTTGGAGATGCCCTAATCATGATCTACCTTTTTTCTTGTACCATAATTCTTGGGTTTTTCTTGTGTCTGTACTGGATCATGTTGCCTCAAGTAAGGAATATTATATTTTTCTTTTTTGTGTTAACATCTGCTTATGCTGGTTGTGCAGATAACGCTCGTCTCACACACACACACAGAGAGAGATAGAACAGTAGCATAGGAAAAAAATATTAGCATAAAATAGGTTCAAGGCTTTCAGTGATGGCTTGGGTTTCTTTTGATTTGTATACTTTTTTTTGGTGATATTAGTGTAGAAAAGATTGAAAGCTTTTCAGTGATGGATTGGGTTTCCTTTGTTTATGTGCTTTTTTTTTTTTTTTTTTGTATCAGGAAAGATTGATTTTATTTATTTTTTTGGTGGTAAATTGAGGGCAACACCCATTGATATACTTAAATTATGGTGGCAAATTGAGGGCAACATCCATTTAAGCCACAATATGTTTGGCTTTGGCATTTAATTCACAATTTAATGGGTTTTGATCAAGAAGTTCAAAACAAATGACTTAATTTTTCTCCAAATTGGAGAATGCCAATTAGAAGCTTTCATCGCAACTTTGAATCTTTGAAGTTTGTTGTAGAGAGAAATGATGTGATCACCATTAATATCAGGAGTTAGAAATGGATGAAAAAAGTCTTTAAAGAGTGACATTCATGACATGTAGTTCTTAAATCAAAATATATGAATTTTTTCAGATTGATGATCAGTGTGAATGATCAAAGGGGAATGGTCAAAACATCGAGAACTTTCAAATTTGTAGTAGGATAGGAGGAGCATGTTCAACGATGTTGCCTCATTAATCAGAACTCTATACAACTTGATGTGAATAGGATTGTTTATTTTGTTTTTAGGCCAATTGTACGATAAGCCTACAGAGGCCAAGTCTGTGAAGCCATAATCAAAGATTGTGTTATTGAGTTCACATAGCTTGTTAGGAGGTAATTGTTTGCCTCCCAATTTTTCATGATTATGTTTGTCGCCGTTGAAATCACCAAGAATGGCTCACAGTTGATCAGTTTGAGAGCATATATTTTTATATTGAGCATAATTTGTTTCTACCTTTAATATAATTTGCATCATAGATCATAGGAATTGAGAAGGAATTGCCATTGCCATAGGTAATTTTCCCATGAATGATTTGTATATCAATGTTTAAAAGAATGAAGTAGATTTTACTTGCATTCCACTTAAGACAAATTCTGTAGAGTTAGGAGAAAGAAAAGTTATTATAATTACTTTCGTTTCAAATAGCAAATGAGGGGTTTTAAAATACCGGTTTTGAATTTGTGATGCGGTGCATCACGTCACCGAGTAGCTTATATTACTTAGTTTTCTTAAAGACTACTTAATTACCTTAATTAGCTTTTATTCTATTAAGTCATTTACCTTAATTAGCTTTTATTCTATTAAGTCATCTTGTGAAGCAGCTTGCAGTTTTCTGTTAGTTTTGTTGCTGCTCCACTTCTTTGTTTTTCCTTTATTAGACGTTTGGGACTTGCTGCTGCAATAGCGCAGTTTACATTTGTAGCAAGAGCCAGTTTTGGTCTCTTGGATGCTTGTTTATCTTCTCCAGGTTAGGATGAAGGAGGTATTCAATGAAATAGTTACTCAGGCCTTTGCCTTAGCTTTTGTATTGTCCTCCTGTGGAGTTTTGAGCTTTGTGAACCTGCTTCTTCCACCGTATACCCCATCAGTTTGGTATCAGAGCCGGAGGCTCGGAGAGATGGCAGAGTCCAGCAAGCATGTGACGAGCGAGGATGACCGAAGTCTGGAGGCGCTTTGGGCCGCACACGCTGGAGTAGAAAAACGATTGGATGAATTGGCAGCGGCGATAGAACGACTCACTAACGCCTTTCGCCGAGATCCACCTATCCGAGCCGGTGAAGTTCCCGTGCGGGCGGGAAGACCATTGGTCCATGTTCAGACACCCATCGGCGGAGGACGAGGCTATCAGAACAGAGAGCGTCGTCGTGCTACATTGATTCCAGATTGGTCGGAGACCGAAGACGAACCTGACAGATTCATTCCGGAAGACGTGTCGGACACCGACATTGATGCCTTCGAGCGACGACCCCGGCGTCACTTGGGACGTGAGCGACATCACGGTGAGTTTCACGTAAAACTTGATATTCCCTTCTTCGATGGCAGGTTACACATCGAAGATTATCTCGACTGGGAACGGGCGGTGGAGAACTTTTTCGATTATATGGAGATCGAAGCTGAGAAACAGGTGAAGTATGTTGCCTGTCGACTCAAGGGAGGCGCGAGCGCCTGGTGGTCGCAACTGCTGCAAACTCGTCGACGAGAGGGAAGGGGTCCAGTTCGGAATTGGATGCGGATGAAACAGTTGTTGCGGTCACACTTCCTCCCAACTGATTTTGAACAAATGCTTTATTTGAAGTATCAACACTGTGTGCAAGGGCAGCGCACTGTTAGCGATTACACCGAGGAATTTTACCGTCTGTCCGCTCGCAACGATCTAAACGAGACTACCAATCAGCTTGTGGCGCGATATATCGGCGGGTTGAAAGATAACATTCAAGACAAGTTAGAATTGAACTCGGTTTGGTCGTTATCACAAGCCGTTAATTTTGCATTGAAAGCCGAGATTCAGCTTACTCGACAACTTCGAAGCCAGTCGCATAGACGTTCTGCTATAGAACCGGGAGCAGAAGTTGCCAAGCAGCAGACCCCTGTTTTTCGCAAATCTTCCCAGTTGAGTGATGGTGCCGGATTAATGCCGTCAGGAAAGGTGAATACTGATCCGAAGGCCCTCAATAAACCGAAATGCCCTCTTAAAGAAAATCCTTATCCACGGCCGCAGGGACTTAAGTGTTTTTGGTGCTTCCAACCTGGGCATAAGTCCAACGAATGCCCAAATCGGCAGCAATTACAATTACTTGATGGAGAGGGGGGGGGGGGGGAACTTGATCCCGAGCTGCTGGAAGAAGAGGAAAATGTAGATGTGGAGGATGTTGTCGGCGATGAAGGGGATCCGCTGATATGTGTATTGGAGAAACTACTCTTAGTTCCAAGACAACAAGGAGATTCTCAGCGACATGCCATTTTTAAAACCAAATGTACCATTGGCGGCAAGGTTTGCGATTTACTCATCGACAGCGGTTGCACGGAAAATGTCATTTCACGGGCTGTTGTTCAAGCCTTGCAACTCAAGACTACAAAGAACCCACACCCCTACAAGATCGGGTGGGTTAAGAAAGGAATGGAGATCTTAGTGACAGACATGTGCCGGGTACAATTCTCAATTGGAAAACATTATAGCTGCGAAGTGTTGTGTGATGTGGTGGAGATGGACGTGAGTCATCTAATTCTTGGCCGCCCATGGCAGTTCGATGTCGGTGCTGTATACGACGGCCGAGCCAATACGTATGCACTAGACTGGAAAGGGAAGCGGCTGAGATTGTTACCTCATGCTGCGGGTGTTAAAGGCTCCCCTGATAATGTTCGGCCAGCATTACATTTAGTCTCGGGCAACTCCTTACTAGCTCATTGGAAGGAGGAAGTGCCCCTGTACGCTTTGGTGATCAAGGAAGAGGCTGCCGATAGCACAGTTGGGATTGTTCAACCCGCCCTCGAGTCTCTGCTGAAACAGTTCCAAGATGTTCTGGCTGAATCTTCAACTTCCACATTACCGCCTTTGAGGACCATACAACATCAAATTGACTTTGTTCCAGGTTCTACACTACCAAACCTTCCGCATCATCGCTTAAGCCCAACGGAGCATCAAATTCTCCAGCAGTTAGTTGATGAGTTGCTGAAAAATAACTTGATCCAACCCAGTCTCAGTCCGTGCGCTGTTCCCGCACTCTTGGTGCCCAAGAAGGATGGAAGTTGGCGTTTATGCGTAGACAGCAGGGCCATTAACAAAATCACTGTTAAGTTTCGGTTTCCTGTACCGCGAATTGAAGAACTGTTGGAGAAATTAGCAGGAGCCTCTATTTTCTCAAAACTGGATCTCCGTAGTGGCTACCACCAAATTCGCATCCGACCGGGCGACGAGTGGAAGACGGCCTTCAAGACTCGACATGGGTTATACGAGTGGAAGGTGATGCCATTCGGATTGTGTAACGCACCTTCGACCTTCCTTCGGTTAATGAATGAAGTCTTAAAGCCGTTCCTCAACGTTTCCTGCGTTGCATATTTCGACGACATACTTGTATTTAGCCCAACACTGACCGATCATTTGCGGCATTTGACAGAAATCTTTCTTGTACTTCGGGAGAACCAACTATTTTTGAACCCAAGTAAGTGTGATTTCGCCGTCTCAACTGTTCATTTTCTTGGTTTCATCGTGTCAACTGCAGGAGTTCAAGTTGACTCTCGCAAAGTGCAAGCAATACAGAATTGGCCAACGCCAAGCTCATTCACGGAGGTCCGCAGCTTTCATGGTCTCGCGAACTTTTATCGTCGGTTTATCAAAAACTTCAGCTCAGTTATGGCTCCCATTACCGATTGCTTGAAACTCAAACAGTTTCATTGGGGCAGTGCTCAGATTGACAGCTTTGCATCCATAAAGGAAGCCTTATCATCATCACCGGTGTTGGTCTTACCCAACTTCGAAAAGCCATTCCAAGTGGATACTGATGCCTCCGGGGTGGGGATCGGGGCTGTCTTAAGCCAGGAAAGCAAACCGGTAGAGTTCTTCAGCGAAAAACTATGTCCATCGAGACAGAAATGGAGTGTTTATGAGCAAGAACTATATGCGGTGGTGCGGGCCTTGAAACAGTGGGAGTCATACTTACTCCATTCGGAATTCGTCCTGTGCAGCGACCACCGAGCGCTGCAATTCATAAATCAACAAAAGCACATTAACAGGATGCACGCCCGCTGGATTTTATTTCTTCAACGGTTCACCTTTGTGTTACAGCACAAATCGGGTGCAAACAACAAGGTCGCGGACGCTTTGAGCCGGAGACCTTCGCTGCTCGTGCAACTGCAAACCGAAATTACGGGCTTAGAATGTTTAAAAGAGCTTTATGCCACTGATGCAGATTTCTCAAAAATCTGGGAAGATTGTTCCAATGGGAGTGTGTCACGAGAATTTGCTGTCAGACATGGATTCCTTTTTCGTCATACACAGCTTTGCATTCCTGAGTCCTCTTGGAGGCTGCAGCTCATCAAAGAAGTTCATTGCGGTGGTCTTGCTGCTCATGTGGGGCGGAACAACACGTATCTACAGCTGCGAAGTAGATTCTTTTGGCCACATTTGCACAGGGATGTGATGAGATTTGTTGAAAGGTGCCCCATCTGCCAAAGCTATAAAACCGGTGGACAGTTAAGTGGCTTGTATCTTCCATTACCCACGCCGACCACAATTTGGGAAGATTTGAGTCTTGATTTTGTATTGGGATTACCGCGTACTCGGCGTGGACACGACTCGATCATGGTGGTGGTTGATCGTTTTTCCAAGATGGCCCATTTTATTGCTTGCAAGAAGACATTCGATGCTTTAAATGTCTCACGTGTTTTTTTTTTTCCGAAGTCGTCCGGCTACACGGCGTTCCCCGGAGTTTAACATCCGATCGTGATGTTAAATTCATTAGTAATTTCTGGAAGGAGTTGTGGGCAAGACTACACACTGAAATCAAATTAAGCACAGCGTATCACCCTCAGACGGATGGACAGACCGAAGTGGTGAATCGGACACTTGGTAATCTCCTACGCTGTCTTGTGCAAGACCACCCGAAATTGTGGGATGAACTTTTGGGTCAAGCCGAATTCGCTTACAATAGCATGACCAATCGATCCACAGGAAAAAGTCCCTTTAGCGTGGTTTATACCAAGCACCCGAACCACACTGTTGATGTGGCTGTGCTTCCGCAGTGTAACAGCAAGCCGGCCGCTGAATTTGCTGGACAATTCACTCAGATGATTCAAGAAGTGCGGCAGAAGCTTGAAGAGTCCAATTTGAAGTATAAGGAGGCAGCAGACAAGCACCGCAAGAAGAGGGAGTTCAGAGTTGGAGATCTGGTTATGATTCGTGTAAGGCGTGAACGCTTTGGACACGGGTCTTACTCCAAATTAAGCCCACGGAAGATTGGACCATTTTCAATTCTTAGACAGATAAATCCAAACGCCTATGTTGTGGATTTACCTAGCCATTACAATACGTCCAACACGTTTAATATAAGCGACCTCTCAGCCTACCACCCACCGGACGCGGCTCCCACGAATCTGTCATCTTCAGATTCAGATTCTTCAGTTAGCGGGGGAGAATGATGCGGTGCATCACGTCACCGAGTAGCTTATATTACTTAGTTTTCTTAAAGACTACTTAATTACCTTAATTAGCTTTTATTCTATTAAGTCATTTTGTGAAGCAGCTTGCAGTTTTCTGTTAGTTTTGTTGCTGCTCCACTTCTTTGTTTTTCCTTTATTAGACGTTTGGGACCTGCTGCTGCAATAGCGCAGTTTACATTTGTAGCAAGAGCCAGTTTTGGTCTCTTGGATGCTTGTTTATCTTCTCCAGGTTAGGATGAAGGAGGTATTCAATGAAATAGTTACTCAGGCCTTTGCCTTAGCTTTTGTATTGTCCTCCTGTGGAGTTTTGAGCTTTGTGAACCTGCTTCTTCCACCGTATACCCCATCAATTTGCAAGCTGACGATTTTAATTTCTAGAATGCACAAGAAGTTAGGATTGAAGGAATGGATAATGCTCTTGCAAACATGAATATGATCTAAATTATTGAAGCCTCTCACATTCCAAGAGGCAAAGGAATGGCAGTTCATGGAAACTCAAGCACAATCCACGACGGGAGTCCTACGTGAAAACATAAAAATTTAATCAGCTTCATCAAAGTTTTTTCATTATTTACAAGCAGGTCTTTGTTCTAGCGAATGTCTTAATCGAAGATAAACTTAGTTGAAGGAAGAGGAGTAAAATGATGACGAGCTTGTTGATTAAATGGTGCTTATGCAAAAGATTTTTCGGAGATGAACGCAACTTTTTTTTTTTGTGCATTCTAAGGAAAATATTAATTGCACCCGGACAACTATTCTGTATTGTAACATCATGCTATATTTCACATCAAACACATTATCATTGATGAAGTTCATGATATATCGGTGGATATCGTGTGCAACAATAACATCATATTTTGCATGCTTGGCAAAGCTCTTCAACTCAAAACTACAAAGCATCCACACCCTTACAAGATTAGTTGGATTTGCAGAAAGATTGATTTCATTGTTGTGAAGAAAAGAGAACTAGATAGAAAAGGGAGAAACTCATTAACTATTCTTCGTATTATCCTCCTCTCCAAAAGGAGTATTTATTGAATACAATACTATCTTAAACTAATTATTTTAACTAATTAATCAATTCTTAACTACTGAACATATTCTTAAAAAAATTCATTGCAAGCTTCTTGTATTTCTCGATCACCTCCTAGCCTGAAAGTTTCAGCAGTGAAGCTGCTATCTGAATAGATCTTTGCTGATCCCTCTGATGCCAAATGGGCCGTAAATTTGACGCAAATGTAGCTTTTAGGCTTCTTTGATGTCCATCGTGATGGATCCATACCACCATACTGCGAGAGATTATTATGTGCGGAGTGCGGACGGGGAGAACCGTCCGCACAAACATTGTGTACGTATCGGTGTCTGCACTAGGTACCGCTTGGTACCGCTAGGTACCCAGTACTTGTGCGGACAATGTGCACTCCGCACCTAATAATTTTTCCCATACTGCAGCCCAAGTCTTTGGGCTTCGTTTATTTGAATTGAAGCACTGAGGTGTTTCAGCTCTGTTAAGGTAAGCCTTTTGGGCCATTGTTTTGAATGCAACCCGTAATATGTCATATGCGTTCTGAGTTTATGTTTCTATTTTGTATTTGCTTTATGTTTATTGTATTGATATTGTTTTGGTGTTAGTACATAAACGGAGTATCGATTACACGTTCGCATGGAAGTTTATGAGAAAATGGTATATTCTGTTAGTGTTATTTAAGAAAAAATATGGATGCATTTTCTCTATAATAAAATTATTGATCGAGCACGATTCTTGAGGCATATTCAAGCTCACAACTTTCAAAATTAAATTTGGGACCATCCGAACTCCAATTCAACAAACTTATAGTCAACTTAAAGATCTCAAGGAGACAAAAGGACGCCAAAATTGGTCCAATTCAAGCCCAATTGGGTTCAAATAGGGACCGAAGGACATTAAGAAGGTTCAAAACACTAATTGGATAACCAAATGATCACCAAATATAACATATTTATAGTCGAATTGAGCAACTCGACCTGACAAATCCAACAAGCTTAATATCGCTTAATTTCACTATCATTATGTCACTTAAATACTTAATGAATGCTTTATGATTGAGTGAATCAATTTGAGCAGTCCGATCGACCACTCTTATATTGCCTTAGATCTTTATTATATTTACGGAGCATGCAACTTACAATAATTTATAAATATGTCCATGCTCTCTTCATGTAGGGAATCTTTGGCTGGAGAGGGGAGAGAGTTGTGAGGTTTCTAATCTAGAGCTTCACTCAAGCATCACTGTAGACAAACTTTCGTTAGCCGTCCGAACCATCGCTTGTTCGTCAATCACAGTCGAACATCCACCTGACCACTAACAGCCGCAGGATTTCCGCTAGACCATCGTCTGACCACCGCCTAGTCGCTGATAGCCATCAGAACACCACTGTCACATGTTAACTACGGTCCTCCCTACCACCATTGCCCACTGGCGATGGTCCCTCCTACCACTATCGCTAGATGACCACGGTCCCTTCGACTTCTGTCGCCCACAAACTATAGTCCCTCCTACCATTGTCACCTGTCGACAGCAGTTCCTTTGACCACAGTTGTCAGCCGCGATTACAATCCCTCCGACCTCATTCGCCCACCAACTACCGTCCCTCCGATCACCGTTGCCCGACTATAGTCCTACTAACTAAATAAATTGGCTAACATTCTCTTGAGAACAACTCTGAAGTCATTGGATTCTTCCTACACCAATAATGTAATGTTCCCATCATGATATATATTTGCTACATTGAGTCAAGGCATTCCCCTGAGAAAGAGCCTCATTTGTAATAAAAAAACAAACACTAGTGAATTCTTTCAAACTAGGCAAGGCCCTGTGGTTCTTTCCCTTTTGATCAGGATTTTCACGTAAAAATTTTAGTATCTCTTCTGACTCTTACACCTATATGTATACGAAATATTCATACAAAACTTGAATGCTAAACTCTAATCTCTCTACTGCCACGAATATTTTAGGATGCAACAATTACAACAAAGTTGTAGCAATTATAGAAGTATTTGCGGCCTAACAGTTGATTAGAGTATATTGTTTTTTCATGATCATAATTTTAAGTCAAAATTTTGCAATCTACCGCTCATCATTCTTGAAACAAATAAATCTGTATGATAGGACATACGTAGGCATAAATAAATTGGAAGAACTTACATAAAATTCTTATTTGTTTGTTTTTTTTTTTTTAAGTTCTCTTGTTTTGAATTAGATTTTTGCTCATAAGATTTGCATTAGATTGTGGTGCTTGGTTGAACGAAATGTATATGTGCTTTAAAATAATGTTGCAGTGAAAGAAGTAACTCGCAAATCGATCGCTTTTATTTGTAGGGAAATTATTCTATGTAGTAATCAGATGCAGAATATTATTCAGAGATCAATTAAAATGAACCATATTAGAGATACTTAGCCGTGATAACGACCTGTATTATTCCACTTGTAGAGGCCTATTTTTTTTGGAAAAAAATTGGGGCATAGCCCTTCTATAAATTGGTAAATATTACAGAAGAAAACAAACCTGTAATACATACAAACCCATCACCAAAATACAAAAATAATCCAGAGGATCAAACAAAGGTCAAACCGGACTCAGAGTAAAAAAGAAAACAGCAATTCAGGCAAGAAAGCAGCTCCAGAAAACTGAAGAGCTAACGCCTGAACAAAATTCGAAGAAGCAGCGGCCATTTCTCTCCCCGGTTGCCAGAAAACCAGTCCCAACAGATATAATCATCGAATGAAAATCAAGAACAGACAGCCATCCACTTGTAGAGGCCTATGGCTACATATTTTTTCATTCTTATATGAACCGCAGCAGCCATCAGCGCTGTTAATTAACACATAGCATAGAGATTTACATGCAATTTATAGCTTTAAGCTTTATGTATAGAATTCTGGAATTTTTTTTTTTTTGGAATGGGGAATAAAATTCATATCTATTTTATTCATTTTGTCAGATGAGTGTTCTGATATATTTGTACGAACTTATTAAAAATAGTTCTTGCACTAAAACCTTTCTGACACCAAGCCCATGCTCTATTTTATTAAAAATGTGTGCAAACTCATTTTCAGTCTGACAATATATATATATTAAGATCTGACTGTCTAGAACAATAAGTAATATTTTTTTTTTTCATTTTTTTTTGATTTTTTTTTTAAATAATGATAATTCAATCAATGATAATGATTGTCAAACAAAATAAAAGAATGCAACTCAAATTTTTATAATTGTTCTATCAACTTGAGCTCTATCTATTTTCGGAAGCCCTTTTTTTCGGATGTTGCACTAATAAAGCTCAGATAAAATTCGAATTATATTTGAATAAAAATTAAAGTGAGATTTGACTAAGAGTTCAAATATGAAAAATACAACAGAACACAATCTGAAAATAAAAAAAAAATTAAACTATAGGGTTTTCACGATAGAGTGCGATCACAATAAATACGACTACAACAACGAGTTAATCAATATCCATAAGAAATTAAAAAGAGATGGTCAAATTTTAGGTCCTTAGATATCAAGTTGGCAAGAGGAGCTTTGTAAACCAAAACATTCCAGAGTCTTTCTCTTGAAAACTTCTAAGCTTAGAATGTTTTCATTGAAAACACCTTTGCCTTAACTTTTTGTTGGTCGTGCTCTTGATGCTAAATGTGAATCAACATATGTTTTTTTCCTAAAATTTGATCAACGACAAACAATATATCATTGAATGATCATTTAGTCACATTACTTTAAAAAATTATACAACATATTATTATCCAATTACATTACATTTATTTAATAAAATTTGAAAGATCAGCAAGGATATAATAAGACGGTGAGGTGATTGCTAAAAAGGATATAATAAGACGGTGAGGTGATTGCTAAAAAGGGATAGTAGGAGGAGCGATGATGTCTTTGAAATCTGTCGGCGCCGTGACGAAAGATAAAATAATAAGATCAATCAAGAGGTTTCGTAGTTGTAGCATTATGGAGAAACAAAGACAATCAAATAGGTGTGAGTGAAACATGAAATTTCTAGTTGCTATTATAGGAGTGGAAATGATGGCAATATTATGAGTTATTATATTTATTTTTAAGTTTTTTTTTTTTTTAAGGATTTTGATAATTATCAATCAAAAATACATTCATTTTTAATATTTAAATATAATTATAAATTAATTAGATTGAAATCTAACTCTCAATATAAAATAATGAAATAAAATCCATTTGCCTTTCTCGTGAGCATCTTCTTCCTAATACCAATGAAAAGTGAAAGCACCACCCTCTTTTTGCCCTGACTGCCTAACCCTACCTGCTCTTATTTTAAAAGTACAGTAAATGCAAAAGTGTATAAATTTTAATTTCTGAGCAAAAGGCTAACAATAAAACAGTAACCGCAAAAGTGTCTAAAAATACAAAGAAATTACCTGTAATGGTAAACGCCGGTGAGAAAAATGTCAAGTGATTCATTCATTCAGCACAATCTAATCAGAAATCCAAAATAAAAGAAGCCATTACCGACCACCACTCTGTTGGCCTATCACTTCTCGCCAAAGGATTCCTCCTTCCAAACCAACCCAAACGACGTTCAGTACATCAGAAAAGCGAAAGCGAGTAAATAATAAACCACACTACAGTACAGCAATACGAAACAAACAAAAAACACAAATGAAATCAATGAACGGCATTCTCTTTTCACCGCATCCACCGCCGGAGATCCGTCGTGGACGACGGCGACACTTCGCTGTCCGTGTAGGTCGATAAAACATTCGAACTCTGTTCGGACCCAATCCTCCCCATCGCGCTCTTGAAGCTTGGACTTCTCAAACTATTCCCGCTATACACTTCCGGCACCTGATACGACAATTTCTTCTTCACCGAACCCAACCTCTCTTTCTCCGGCGTCGCTGGCCTCTGCCTCGGCGCACTCTGCGACCTCAGGCGTGCTTTGGCCGACTCCGTCGTCGCCATGTAGTTTGGCATTGCACGTGCCGCTGATAAGCTTGGTGTGTGGGCGTAGCAGCGAGGGCTCGCGGAGCGAACTTGTAAAGGCGGAGCCTTTGATGGCGAGGGAGTGTTAGGGGAGCGGTGGCGGGGAGAGGTGACTGGCAGAGCTGCCGGAGGATGCCGGCGGGCTGCGGCGTAGGAGAATGGCCGAGCTGTATCGATTTCAAGAATTCTGATTGGGTCACGGTGGTCTATGGAGCCTCTACCCCAGCTGCTGCTTCTGTTGTCGAATGATGTTCGTGAAGCAATCCACCGTTCGAGCCACCTCGGTGGCTCTACTTCTGGTTCAAAATTACTCAGTGTTGGAGAGAGATCGGTATCTGCTCTCCATATCTAAAAAAAAAAAAATGTTTTAGTAACATAGGAAAACAGGGGAAGCAGAGCTACTTGTTACCCAATAAATGATTGCCTTATCTCTTTTCAAGACGGCTTCTTTCCTACTCTTCGACGTCGCCTGAGTCTCCCCTATGGTTTGGGGACGGTCCTCGCAGTCGTCGGCGTAAATGCTCCCTTCTCTCGACTTCTGAAAGTAAAAATCCCAACTTTGAACGAAGGAAAACATATCTAACATTGGTAAAACAAGATTTGGTATTATATCTTACAATAGATCTTCTCTCGACGATGTTTTGAAGATATCTCGAATCCAAGATATTGCTGTCACAGCTAAGAGAAGACTTATAGCTACTGCAAGGGGCGGCGTCATGTGACTGAGACAGCCGCATACGCTGATCCCGAACCCGTGCCTGAACTCTCACCAACGCTTGCATACATCGAAGAGTCATGTTCGCTTGTTTTCGAACGTTGTGCCCTCTAACTAAAGCTTGAAGCTTTACAAGCCCCTTCAATGCCCGAAGCGCTCTCCTGGCCTTTTCCACCATCGAAAACAACTTTCTTATTATTTGGCAAAACAGAGTTAAAAAAAAAAAAGGAAGCCGAATAGAATACGGACAAGGTAGCCACGAAAGGCCGTTTGGATGACAATGGCGGAGCAGTGCTCTCTTGCGAAGCAAGCCGTTGGTCTAGTGAGCCGGACTACCTCTGCGGCGGCTTGAGCGGTAGCGACCGCAGCCTCCGCCGTGGCTGCTGTTGCGACGGCTAAAGCCATGGCGTGCCTCTGTTCCGGAGTTACCGCCACCGGTAGCGGCCGCGGAAGCGGTTGCTGCTTTATATTGCCCGTTTGTTGCTGCTGCTGGCTGCTTGAAGACTTGCGGAATATCCATCTCCTCTTCTCCCTCTTCTGCGAAGCAAAAATGGAAAAAAAAATGTTAGAAGAAGAGAATAGGAAGACTGAGGAGCGTGGTTTGCGTGCACGCCGCCATGAACATGACCTTGTTACTCTCGTTCTCTTCATGCTCAGTCCTTTTCTCCGAGTCTTTGGAGGGAGACCTGAATGCTCTTTTGACCGCAGTCAGCCATGAGCTCCCACTCTTCCTTCCCATGACAGCTCACGGCATTACCAAACTCTCTCTTTATGGTTTATCTCTTGAAGCCCATGTAGTCCTTCAACGTGACTAAGGAAAACAGAGAAAAGAGAGAGAGAGAGAGAGAGGGGTTGCAGAGTACGAGTTGCAGGAGTTGAGGAAATAAACGAAGGGCAAATTTTTAAAAGGAGCAAAGTTTATAATTCTATTAGGAATAGGAGCATGAAATTAATTAAATTTGAAAAGGAGCAAAAATGCGATCCTACTTTGCGTTTTCTGAAGAAAACGCAAAGCAGGATCGCATTTTCTGAGAAAACGCAAAGGAGGCCTGCGTTTTGCATGAAAATGCAAAGGAGCTTCCCGTTTTCTTCCTAAACCAGACCCCCACACCAAACGTGGCACTTGTTTTCTTCCTCGGCGGACCCAAACATGCGTGAATTCAGCGGAAATTGCTCACAGGTATGGAATCCCGTGATTGCCGCTGTTTAGCCCGTGAAGCTTAGCTGAAATGGGAAAAAAATTTAAATGGTTAATTTTGCCTATAAATATCAGCTGATAGCGAGAAGGGTTTTGCTGTTCGCAGTTGAGGTTAAGGTCAGGGTCGTATACATTAAGGTATGCATTTACATTTATTTTTAAGAGCTTATATTGTTGAAGTAGTAATGTTGTTTACAGTTAAAAAAATTTTGCAAGTTGTTAGTATAAATTATGCTGAATTTTTTTGTGTATTATTTTACATCATGTTTGTAAAGTGTTGCTTTTTTTTTCAAATATTGTTGAGAAGTTGTTGTTGAGAGGAAATAATGTTGAAATATGGACTTGAAAATATTTGACAGTATGGTTGGGTCAAATAATATTGTTAGAACATAAAATCTTATTTATGTGCTTATTATGTTGTTATTATGTATATTTTAATTTGTGTTAATTTTTTTCCATGTTGCATATTTATATAAATAGGGTGTTGTAGTTGTCAAAATTGTTGCCACGAAAAAATAAAAATTTGAGTAAATAATTCATTGAGAAAAGGGCATTTTGGGATGGCAAACAGAGAGGCTGATAATTTTTTAATTTAAAATAAAATGTAATTAAAATATTTATAAATGATGAATTTTTATTATTATAAAAAAATAATAATAGTTTTATTGTTTATGTTGTAAAGAAAAAATAATGTAATTAATAATATTAAATATTAAAGTTATATATTAAACTTAAACGTTAAATTAATAAATAAAAATCTTATATAATATTTATATAAACTTTAAATATTTTGAGAGGCGGCCATATATAAAGTTTTAATATTTTGTTGATCACGCATAAGATTCATATGAATTTTTTTCTATTATTATGACATTTATATGATTTAAATAACCTTATAGTATTCGGAAAATATTGTGATTATATGAAATTTTTTAAATTGAGGCTGCAAGCCCTTAATGCATTATGAGGTCGACACAAGGGTAAATTTTGAGAAGGAGCATAGTTTTAAATATCATTAGTTAAAAAATAATAATAAAAGTAATCTAATTATTATTATTATATATCATTAGTTATTATTTTAATTTTTTAATTATTAGTTTTAGTTATTATTAGTTATTATTATTATTATTATTATTATAATTAGCTTAGTTATTATTAGCTTTATTAGCATTTATTTATTATTAATATTATTAGTTTTATTATTATTATTATTAGGTTTATTAGATCTTTATTTTATTATTATTATTATTACTAGTTTTATTTTATTTATTTATTTATAACTTATTATTAATAATAGGTTTATTATTAATATTAGTTTTTAGTTATTATTATTTAGTTTAATTATCACTTTATTTATTATCATTTCTTTTTTTAGTTTATTATTATTATTAGTTGAAAAAACTTGTATGCTATGTCTTAGCTATTTTGTTTAAGAAAAATTATAACTATAATAATATTGAACTTTGCAGAAGTGAGAGAGAGAGAATAAAACCGAGAAGTTGAATTAGTTAAATCTAATAAATAAATAACTAATAGAAATAATAATGAATAAATAAAACTAAAACTATTAATAAATAATAAACTTTTAAAAACAATAAATAAATAACTAATAATAATAATAATAAATAAATAAATAAAGTATTATTTACTAATATTAAATATTAAGTTATATATTAAACAAAAGAATATTTGTTAAGAATGAAAATTATGAATATGGTAAAAATCAAAAGAATATTTTTTTTAAAAAGTATCTTAAATTTAAAATTAAGTATATTAAAAAAATCATTTAAGATGAATATAAAGTATATTTATGAAAATATAAAAAAGAGAGTTTAAATATTTTTTGGAAGTTTGAAAAAAACTAATCTTGATTTTTTTAGGAAGAAATAATAATATTATAATTACTAATATTAAATATTTAAGTTATTTGTTTAGTATAAAAGTAAAAGATTAATCTCATATAATATAACATTAAGAATGAAATAGTAACATAATTAAAAATAATAATTTTTTTGGATGATAAAAAATAAAACATGTGCAGCCAAAATATATTAATGAACCTTTCAACTTTATAGTCTATCTGATGGGACTAGATATAGCCAGCTATATGATATGTCCAATCACGTACAACTAGATATAGCCAGCTATAAGAATCCAATGCTTACAATGACATCTCATAACAGAGGAATCCAATGTTCTCATTAAGTAATTCAAAAAATTTATTAAAAAAAAATAATTAATGAAAAAATTTTAATAATTCATTTTAATATTTAATAATTTAAAAAAAAATTATTTAATAACAATCTCATGTTATTAGAATATATTATATAAAGCAAAGTTATTATTTTAAAATTTATGATTTTATTATTTTTCAAATTGCTCGTAATTCTTTTTATTTCACAATTTTCTCATTTTTTTTATGATAAATAGACTTTTAAGAGAATTAATGAAAAAATATTTCAAGCTGATGAATAGAGTTTTTTTAATAATATTTTTATGCTCTTAAACTATGTGTTCTCTTACTATAGAACATCATATATAATTTTATCATAACAAAAGTGAAAAAATTTATTTAAAAAAAAACAAAATTAATGAAAAAATTTATTATAACTAAAAGTTAATAGCTAATAGTTATAAATTATTTAAATTCAATTTTTATCTCCAAAATTTTTTTAATATTTATTTTAGTTAAATAAATAAAATTTTCAATAATATATGAATAAACAATTAAAAAATAATTTATTTTTTTATTATCGGCCTCATTACTTCACTTAAATTTATTTTTTAATTGAAATTTAATTTTTAAATAATTAATTAATTTTCATTAAGTTAAATAATATAAATATAATTTATTAATCATAGTTATATTATTTAAATTTAATATACTTTAATTGTTATATATTTAATATATTTTATCAAATTATAAATTTTTAAATAATATTAAAATACTTTACTAACATATTTAAGTTCAAATAATATTAAAATGCCCTTAGATTTGATTTGGATGAAGAAAACGCCACCTACTATCGCATTTCAAAGAAAATGCAAAGTAGCTTTGCGTTTTCTGAAGAAAATGCAAAGTAGCTTTGCGTTTTCTAAAGAAAACGCAGTCCTGCTTTGCGTTTTCTTCAGAAAACGCAAAACGCAATGGATGAGTGCGTTTCTGCTCCTTTTCAAAATAATTTAATATCATGCTCCTATTCCTAATACTATTTTAAACTATGCTCCTTTTAAAAATTTGCCCATAAACGAAGGGCCGGCCACAGGGTCGCTTTACTTTTTGGGTTGGAGGCAATGGCGACGATGCGGCGGCGTACGCCTAAGGAGGCTCAAAAATAAATGCTCATAAGACTGCGGGGCCCGTGGGCCCGGGACACGTGACGTGGCATCAATGCAGGCGATGAATGCAGCAGAAACCGCCAGTATTGTCATTGCATGCTTCTAATAGTGGTGTCAAAACGGGTGAATTAGTCAGGTTCGGACCGGGTTGAAAGTTGATCTATTTAGAATTTGATCAATTGAAATTTGATCCGTTTAATAAATAGGTAAAAAATATAAACTCAAATTTAACTTGTTAGAAACCTGAATGATCTGATAATCAATTTTAACTTTTTTTTTTATACCTTTTAAGAATAAATTTAAATTAATTAATAAAAATAAGATATTTATACCAATAAATGAAAATTTTAAGAAAAAATAATTTAAAAGAATCATTTAAGGATAAAATCTAGTTGGCGGATCAATCTAATCCAACCCATTTAATAAATGGGTCAAAACTTCGAACTCAAACCAAATCTTTTTATTAAACCGATCAGCCGGAGTAGGTTTTATTAAGAATAAATATATACTCATAAATATATTTATATATATATTTTTTTTATTTTATATGAGTTAACATGTTTATAATTTTTGGTGGTTGAAAGATACCAATCAAAATATTCTGATCAAATTTTAATAATTATAAAAAATTCTATATATTTTTTTAATTTGAATATAATATAATAGATGGCTATATAGTCTTTAATTCTTCAACAACCAATTTATTGTCGCTTCACCCTATGCTTAAATTTTTAAGGATGCTGTATGGTCTGTCGCCTTAATTTTATTTTATAAATATTTATTTGAACTTCAAATGTTACAATAAGAATTATTTTTATCTAATAAGCTTCATTTAAACGTTAATCCAGAATTTGAGAAGCTTCAATTATAAAGCATGATCAAAACAATACAAAGAAACAGTAGCTAGCAGAGCCATCAAGTTCTTATATGGGGCCCAAATAACTTTTACTGTTGCAGTTATGTGCTCAAAGATCACGAAGAGATTCTTTAACACTATGGAAAATGGCGTAGGTGGAGAGTTTCGGTACATAGGTGAAGTCATATAGGATAAAGAGGTTGATAGTGAGGACAAAGACGACCATGATGAGGTGGATAACTATCAGAGCATTAAGTACCTAAATTAGATTAGCTTAAATCAACTATTAAAGCATACCAATAATATAGCCACACGTGTACATCCTTGAATGATAAACTGATATATATACTCCTGTAACAGTGATGAGTAATAACAAGAATCATTTCTTTCTCATCTACCTCTCATCTTGTTCGGCACTTCCTCTCTATCTAAAACTCTAGAGATTCAACAATAACAAATGAGCACAAGGTGGCAAACCGGAATCAGGCCGTGTTGTCGCCAATCTAAAGGGACATTGATTTCATCACCGGTGCGGCTTCAACATCAGGACTCATTTTGATCATTTATAAAAAGTCAAATGACCATTTTTATCATTTATATTTATCATTTTATATTGGATGAAATGTGAAAAATGCTCGATCTTTTTTTATTATGTTGCTGGTCACCTTGTCGATTTGTATTAAATATTACACTTTGAGTTTAGCCATCTCAGACGATTAATATTCGATCACCGATGATTTATTTTGGAGTTTTTTTTATCCCATTTTAGATTTTTTTTTTTATAGTTATTTTATCTGTTGAATATAATTGTAACAATTATTATTATTATTTTACTTCTTACAACTTGGTAGCTCATTCTCTATTGAAATTATAATCAAGTTGTTGTTGATGTTTTTTTTTTTGGATATTTAGATTATTTAAGGTAAATTCACATACATAGCACATACACAAAAGACTCGAACTCAAAACTTCTTAGTTGAAAGTCTAAGCTCTCAACCAACAAATCAAAATGAGCTGTGTTGTTGGTGATATTATTGCTCTAACTATACTAATCAAATATAGAAGCAGTCCACGTTATGCCATTAAAAGTCTATTCACAAATTGAGAAGGGTAGAAGAGCTTAATGGGTAGAGGAAGTAAAGCTGGGTTTAGAGAAATTAGAAAAAAATGAGAAAAGTGACTTTTTAGAGCAAAAGTCTGAAAGGTTTCAGTGCGATCTAATAGCATTTGATCATAAGTGAGAGAAAAGATGGTGGAGCTGTAGCAGTGAAGTGTGAGGGGAGATGGATGTAAAGATGGGGAGGATGCAGATCTCGAGACTATTGGAGAATTATGCCGAGAATCACATCACATGGAGGTGAAATTACCTCCTACTTAATGGTCTTATCGGAAATCATTATATGACGTCCCTTCTTTCAATAATGCTTGCAGGCTCTAAATTCGTAAATCGTCATTCTCTCACTGGCTCTCTCTCTCTCTCTCTCTCTCTCTCTCTCTCTCAGGCTGTTAAACAGCCAGATTTAGATTTGGCTTAAGAGTGTCTGATCGGGTTTTATAATAGATTAGTATTTAAATAATTATAACGGATAATATAATGTTCTTAGGAGTTGTGAGCATCTTTGATTGCCTTAAAAAAAATCTATATATCATTAAGAATTTAAATATTTGATAAACTATCCTTGATCAATGGAATCAATATTGCCCATCTATTTGAATCACTCCCAACGTGTCCTTGATCTTCTTCTTATTTACTGATCATGCAACTCCTAGAAAACTATATATTGACCCCTCATTCTTGATAAAAGATAAAAGATAAAAGGAAGGGAAAGAAGAGGAAGATGGAAAACTATGGTCCTTCATATGTCCGTCACTTGCCGACTACAGTCTCTTCAACCACCATCTCCAGACTATAGTCTGTCTGACCATCGTCGCCCGATTACGATCTTTTCAAACTCCGTCACCCATCGACAATGGTCCATTCGACCATCATCGCCCGACTACAATTTTTTCAACCTCCGTCACCCATCGACAGTGGTCCTTCCGACCACAGTCACAAAATACGGTTCTTCTAACCACTATTGCCCAACTACAGTCCTTCTGACATCCGTCACCCGTTGATTACTATCTATCCGACCACCTTCTTTAGACTAAGGTCTCCTATCTTTCGTCGTTCGACTATGGTCGTTTGGACCTCCATTACCCGACTATGATCCTTTAGACCTATAATGCTCGCCGATTATGATCTTGCCAACCAAACAAACATGTCAATACTGATTCTTCCAACTCCCACCATGTAATACACTCTATATGATTTATATTTGCAACATTAAGCTAAGGCCTTCCACATAGGGAATGGCATCATTTGTAATCAACTACAAATATTAATGTATTTATTTAAATTGGGCAATACCCCTTGATTTTTTCCCTTTTTCAAGGGTTTCCACATAAAAACCGACTTCTCACATGAATGTTATACCCCTACTATTTATCTGTCTGTGTTTGATCTTCACAAAAAGCTAAGATGTTAAACTTTATATTTCTCTATCACCGTGAATTCTCTAGGACGTAACAATAATGTAGAAAAATATTTTAGAGTTATTTGGTTGAAATGATAGTTTAGGCATGAAAGGATAATATGAGATAAATATTTATTTTCTTATATTTTCTTCTTCTCATCTAATTTGTGCAGTTGCATACATTCTTATGCAGACATTCTTAAATGAATGAGTATGAAGGTCACCCCAAAAAAGCAACAAAAAATCATCCCAAATGATGTCTGAATTTAGGTCTCATCCTCTATTAGAACAAGCCATTGGTCCTGTCGGTCTCATAAGTGGAGCATGTTTATATGGCCAGAAATTAAAGTCTATGGAATTATTTGGGGTAACTTTTGACCACTGTTTTTTGGTTGTTTTCAAAAAAAATGTGTACTAAAAATTTTATTTAGAAAGCAGTATAAAAGCTATCCCAAACGAAACCTAAGTATCCAATTGAAATAGAGAGTTGATGCTTGGACGCTATGGTAGTATAAGTTTTTGTTTAAAATGAAGATTTACTATTGAGAATATTTTGTTGATTAAAGAATTATTCGTGATTCACACTCAGTTATATTGATAATATATAATAAAAAATAAAACATAAAATAGAGAGGGAAACAAAACATTAGTAAGAACTATTGAGATTTATGAAAAAAGTGTTTAATCACATAGAATTACAAAAAAGCATATAAATTGAACTCACCAATAGCCCCTTATTTATAAATTGGGGTTGAAGCTTGAGTGCTATATAATTGGTTACATATATGGATATATAAAAGAATAAAAAATGCAATAATTGTAGATCTTGATATAAATATTTGACTTGATGTACTTATCAGCCAGGCAGTCGAGTAGCTGAGTCGCCGAGCAATAGCTTTGCATGAGAAGTCATCTATTATATAGTCGTTTGGGTCAACTAATATGTTTTTACTAAATGATTAGGGCAAGTTGATGATTTCTTGTTTGAGGTGAGTTCTTTTGTAGATCGCTGAGTATGAGACCAAGTAGGTAAAGTTAATTTATATTTGGACCAAGTTAACTGAGTTTTTTGAATATTTGGATCTAAATATTTGAGAATGATTCAAATATGATATAAACATATTCAAATGCAGTTAAATTGGAGAATTGAGTTATGCAGTACAGATGCAAGCCTAGGTCATAAGAATATATGATAAGTATTTATTTTGGATATGTTACACTTGGGTATGAATTTTGATACAAATTGAAATGGAGAACTTTTAAAATTCATCTTTAGGCTATATGAACTCCAGTTTTAATAAACTTATAGTCAAACTTATCTACTTGACAAGATGAACTCAACGATGCCTAAAGTGATATGATCCGATTCCAAATGAGTTCCAATCAAGCACATAAAGCATAGTTACAAACTTTGGGGATTAATTAAAGGATCAAATGATCTTTGAATTTAGCATTTATATAGTCAAATCAAGTATTTTGACGAGCTAAATCTAATTGGGACCAATATTTTCTAATCTTAAGATCATTAAGACATTAAATATTAAAATCAAGGAAATCAATACGGGTCATCCTATAGAGTGATCTAGATTTTGGTTATATTTATAGGGTATGTCACTCTAAAAATTTATAAATAAGTCCTCAATTTTTATATAAAAAAGACCCTAGACAAGAGATTCCAAAGAGCTCAGGGACCTGAAGAATTCCCAAGCTCAACTTTAGTGCCACAGTTAGGTTATCGCCAATTGGCATTGTGAGATCACCATCGTTGGATCACCACTATTAGACCACCACTAAATTGTTATCATCAAATCAGTGTTGTTGACAACCATTGTCTCCCAACCACCATCGTTGGATCGACGCCATCAATTGGCCACAACCATCTGAACACCTTTCATCCTCTACTAATTGTGCACAATTTTTTTCCGCAACTCATACTTTTGTTATCCCACATTCTTGGAGGGCAAAAAAATCTTAGTAATAAATGCTCATATAATGAAATAATTTTAACTAGGCTATGCACCGTAGTTTTTCCCTTCTCGAACTTTCAACATAAAAAACTTTAGTGTTTCCTATATTGTTTTCATTTATTGGTTTGCTTCTGGGCTCTTCGTAGAAAACTATGATGTAAAACTCTTTCACTGTACTTCTACGAGTTTTCTAGCACATAAAAAATTTCATAAAGTTCTAGAAAGGAGAGTGATCAAAAGTGTTTATGTGATTCTCGGTATGTTATATAGCAATGTGTGAGATGATTGCCATTGTGAAGGTCGTCTCCTTATGCACGCCAATTCACAACATATAGGATAACGTGGATGTTGGTTCGAGTATAGGTGATAACTCGAAGAAACATATGATACACCACCTCTCAAATGTTATATAGTTCGAAGAAGATTTGAATAAGAATTAGGCCTCTTTCACTATACTTCTATGAGTTTTCTAGCACGAAAAAATTTCATAAATTTCTTTTGAGTATAGTGATCAAAAGTGTTTATGTGATTCTTGATATGTTATATAGCAATGTGTGAGATGATTGCCATTGTGAAGGTCGTCTCCTTATGCAGGCCAAATCACAACATATAGGATAACGTGGATGTTGGTTCAAGTATAGGTGATAACTCGAAGAAACATATGATAAACCACCTTTCAAATGTTATATAGCTCGAACAAGATTTGAACAAGGTTTGAATAAGCATTAGGCCTCATTCAAATTTATCTTAATTCAATATAAAGTATATAAATCATTTAAACATTATACAATAATTTGGATTATATGATACAACGTCCCATAAATGTGGAGGTCGTGTTAAATTAATTTCTTTGATTCAACTTTAGGGTATGTTTTATTTGAAGTATAATGGGTGTACATATTTCAAATGTAGAGGTTTTGATTATATGAGTGTTTTACTTGAAGTAAAAAAAATGTTGTGTAAAATTTTAGTGTAATTAATGTAAATTCGGTGAATTTGAAATTTGTCGAGTTTAACCGATTTTTAAATACATTGTAAATTTATCGTCGTTGCGATCATCTATCGTCACTCCCCACCGTCACTTGTTGTCTGTCGCTAGCAACCACCATTGTCGACTGCCCCAACAACCATTAGCGCCATCGCAACCCACCTTTGCCCACCATCCGTCATCGCCCTCCTCTTGCTACCACCGCCAACACTTTTTGTCTCCAACTGCCATTATCATTACCAGCTGCTGCCACCACCATGCACCCTCCAATTGTCACTATCACCACCCACCTTGAATATTGCCAGCCCCCACCACTGACCACCGCTGCTGATGATGACCCCCCACCATTGTCAGTCATTGGCCATCATCATGTTTGAACTTTATATTGTATTCATTTTACTTCAAGCTTAAAAAATAAAAAAATAACCACCTGCATTTATTTTGTACTCGCCAAACAAGTCCAAAGCATTTCAAATACAATTAATTTCTTTTACATTGCTGTCTTTTTTCAGCCAACCAAATATCCACTTAATATCATGATCTTATCAACTAAAGGAGGATGAAATCCACAATGGATAGCAAGTCCAAAAGTGTTGAGCCAAGAATGACAAAACATGGTCAACAATGTTAACAAGATGAGAATATATGTATAAAAAGGCCATTTATGCAAGGAAAAAAATAGCCATATTTTTCTAAATAGCAAAACGAAGTAACACGGATATTTTCCAGGAATATAAAAAATATTTCATATATAAATTTAATTATTTATTTTTTTCTTAGAAAACTATTAGATTTATACATGTAAAGTGCTAATTATCTTCTAAAATCAGAAGATCCGGTAAAATTTGCCTTATTCTCACCGCGCGTGACCACCCAAGAACCTCATCAGCCATTGTAGCAGACCCATGTAACCCATCCAACAGCCAAACTGCTTACCCAGCCCAACCACATCCGGCTGCTTTCCAAACACCAAACACCAAACACCAAACACTGAAACAGTCCATTCAATCTGTTCCATCTGGCAACGAGACCATATTTGATATTCCCACAGCGGCCAAATGCATCCCTTCGTCTAGGGATTCCGTTTCTCGGAAAGCTAACGGAGTTCGTTTCCCCGTCCTAAGGTTTTGCCAATCGAGTAATCAGTACAAATAAAAAAAAAAAAGTTGGGAAACGGAAAAGACAAATGACCAAGTTTTTAGAAACGCGTTCCCAAGGACTGGTTCATGAGCTTAAATTTATTTTGGATTTTCCACTTAATGACCACAGTTTTGTCTGTAATTGTTCTTTATTATGGCGTGTTATTACCTCTAACAGCCCCAAAGTTCTTGGTGGAAAGACAAATATGTCTCCTTTTGGAGCCCTTGCAGCTCCAAAGTCTCCAAATGGTGGAATATCCTTAGATCTTCAGCGGGGATAGTCTCCGGGCAAGTCTCTTTCAATGTCATTGCTCACAGTACTTATTTGGGACTCCTTGGGTTAATGGGAATGCTATTGAAAATTTGCTTTGCATTATTTATTCCACTTTGTCTCATTTCAAATACATTACTAAGTTAGATATCATTTGTAATGGGAAATGGAATCTCTATGGCTCTTTTTTTCCTTTGGTTTATAGGTTTTTTTTTTGCATGGTATTCCCATCAAGCATGTTGGGGTCTGCCCAATTTTGTAAAAGGGCACTGTCAATATAGTTTTTAAGCACTTTCTGAAATTATCTTTTGATAATTTGGAGGCTGTTAGTTGGTATAAGCAAGTTTGGCAAAAAAAATATACACATCGTTTTTCTGGGTGTTCTTGGCTTGCGCTTGTTGGTGGGTTGAATTATGCGGATATTCTTGCTCGTGGAAATATATGTGCATATTTTTTGTACCTCTTGTAATATCTGCAGTGAAATCATCAATCATATGTTCTTTGAATGTAATTTCTTTTATAATATATTGAGAAAGATCCTTCCTACCTTGTCCACCTCTTGCTGCATCATAACATTTTGCAGACTCTCAACTACATTGATGATAGCTTGTGCCAACAACTGGAGGTGGCTAATGCTCAAGAGCTTGTTATTTCTTCTTTTATCTACTACTTATGTCGAGAATGAAATGCTAGACTTTTCAAGCTTGAAAACCATTCACTAAAGAAAAACCAATTATTTGCGGCGGCAAAATCCGCCGCAAATCTTGATTTGCAACGGATATGATTCTTATGGTAAAACGGGCATCTCAAGCATAATTGCGACGGACAAAATATGTCACAAAATTTTTGCACCAGATTTGTGACGGAATAATCTATATTGAAACGTCGACATCATTTTTTGTGGTCCGCTACAAATTTCGTCACAAATTGCGGCGGAAAATCCATCGCAAACCTGTAGCATAATAATAATAATAATAACAGTTCTTATAAAAAACAGTTATGAAAATTAGATATAATAAAAGAATTCTATTCAAAATGTGCAAATTAATGAAGAAACAATTACATTCAATAAAATTCAACATAAGTTATACATAAATTGATATCAATAATATATAAAATGCCATCTAGTGTGACAATCTAATTGAAATTTGTATGCTCGCTGTCTTGCTCGGTCGATGGAGACCCCAGTTGATTTTTGCCAATCTGCTCACTCAATCTTCTAAGCTCCTATGATACCTGAGTATTCATCTCCACTTGTATTTTTCTGACATTTTCTAACTTTGCTGATAAGTTAGCTACCTATTGGCTAACTAAACTCTCTTGACTACCTGTGTAGTGGCTGGTGACTGAAGATAACTGTCCCTCGCATGTGGAGGCCTGCGAGCCTAATCCATAAATTCGTCCCTCATGCATTCCACCTACTACCAAAGTCCAAGTGAGGTAGTCAGAAATATCTTTAGAATCCAAAGAGGATCCCTCTCGAGCTGTAGTCTAGCCCTCTTGATGTTGTGTATACCCATCCAACGTACAAAATATTATATAAGATTAATCATCATATAATTGTCGCTACAATATATTTTTAAGTATAACATTCTTATATACTTATATATACCCTCCTAGCTAGCTCATCCATCGACTGTTGGTCCTGCTGACGCTTATGAGTGTGACTGTGTAACTTGACAACAGTTGACTCTTTACCAAGCATCTCCTATGCAATATACTTAGATGCATTTATAAAGAAATTATTATAATGTATTAAAGTTCTTATCAATCATCTATTCTCAGTATGTGGAGCCCCTAAGGCCTCAAACGCCAGAAGCTCTGTTCTACTTGTTTTGCTCCCTCCTTGCATTGTAGTCTTGGCTACCCCAAGCAGTTCTGAGCTCAACCCATACACCCTCACCAATTCAAAGTGAACGTTCATCTGTCCTCCTAATGCGAGTAAACAATGTCTCGTGGGCAAGTCGCTTTGAGTTTCTCAAAATTTGATTTGATTTGAGTGATCGACAGTGGCATTGGCAAATGTCAATGTTTATCATATATTGGTGGTTGACGATTATCGACAACGATTTTGGATAGTGATCAGCTGTGACAATTGATGCTCTTGCGATGGCAACAACATGAAGAGAGTGTGGCGGCCCTACATCTCTTCACATAAGTTATGTATTAAAAATTCACTCAAATCAAATAAATTCTAAATATATTGAAAATAAATTAGAGGGATATTCCAAATATATATTTGAATTTCACAGCTCATTTACCTTTTTAATGCTAACAATAAGATTTTCAAGATACATACATTCCAAATGCAATATATTAGGAATAATTGCAGCCAAATAGAAAAAAAAAATGAAGAATAAATATAACGTCTTATATAATTAAAAAATGGGAACAAAGTTTTTTTAAGTAATTACATATAGTCAACATTTTAATCATGATTAAAAAACTATTTTTTTTTTGTTTATTTGAGTACAAGCAGCTTCACTTAGGGAGAATCTTATCCATATGCGGTCATTATGAATTCAAGCTCATAAGAATTTTTTAAGTATCTTCTTCCAAGAAGTTCTCCATTATTTTTATACTTAGTAAATTTAATAGCGGATTTATTCTACTTGTCTTATGATTAAATAACGTTCATGATGCGCTAAGCCTAATAATTTATGAGATTATTCATTACTAATCGCACTTAGATGCTCGAATGAGCAGTAATTAACAATTGCAGTAAGTGGTGCGTCATAAGCAATATAGTACTGTTTATCTTGTGATTTGGTGCCAGTTTATGAAGATTAATTCATGCATGTAAACGAGGACTTTGGTGCTTCTAATTATAATTACAAGATAAATAAGAAAAATAAATTGTCAAACAAATTTATTTGTGTGCCGTTATTATTTTTTTATTTATAAAATTATCATATATATAACATTATAGTCTTTGAATCACATCAATATTTATCACTACTATTAACTTATCAAGTATGAAAAAGGTGTTTTTTTTTTTACCACAGAGCTTAGCTAGGTTGGTGGGCGAGCATGGTTAGGAACCCCAACTCATGTTCGAATTTTTTTATGTAGCACGAATTCTTAAGTGGGAAAAAATAACTGCGGGTACTGCGTCTATGAGATTGGTTGCTGGTAGGCTTGTCCAATAATTAGTTACGCCACCAAACGCATCCTAAGAAGGGTGGCAACGGGTAAATACCCTCATTTCCAAATAAAAAAAAAAGTTCTTTCAGCATTTATTTAGATGTGATTTAATCACTAAAATATTATATAAATATATATAAGTACATAAAAATTCTATGGAATGAATCTAAACCCCCACAAATTTCTATATCAGAAAAAATAAAAAAATAAAAATCAGACGATTGAATTTGGGTGAAGAGCACGGAAAAATGTGCCTAATATGCTTCACAGCAGATGCCGGGATTTCAAAATTTGGACATTCAGAATAGTTCTAAACATCTAATGGTGCATTTCATAAAATTTGACGAATCAATCTGCTTAAATAAATTGAATCTTGATGCAAGTATCTAACGATCAAATTTTGAAAAGATCAAGTCATTTTTCTATCGCAAAAAGTCTATATTTTCCTCAAGGTTGAGAGAAATCTGGACGGCAAGAAGTCCAAAAAGGTTCCCAGGTTGCAACTGAAACTGCTGAGAACCGCAACATTTGTAGAACTGGGTTGCCAGAATCGCTACAAATATCACTAATGATTGGTTTTTTAAGCTTAAAGATAATAATGATAAGCATAAATCAGTTTAATCTCCTTTGAAAAGTTTAAGAGCAGAAATATGGAATACTGGATGATTCCAAAATCGGATGGTAGAGCAAGTTTAAAAAGCGATGGGATTGACTGCTTCAGCAATGTGAAATGTACCAAATTTCTTTGCCAATTTTTTATTAGAGCCCGTGTGGAGTGGTAACTAGTATTTTCAGGCTACAGAGATAGATCCTGAGCTTAAAATTGATGAGTAAGTAGACTTATAAAGAAAAGTTATCTCTGATATCTGCTCTTCTGTCCAATATGCAGGTTTTATCCTTTCTTCCTCACTGTTGATGCCTAACTGAATCATCTTGGCCTTTGCTCTGGCATTTTTCTCTAACCAGCTTTGCAGTGATTAGAATATATATGTGCTAGTATTGTACTGAAGTAAGGTCAAGGAAATGCATTGCAGTTTTTCCATTTTCTTTAGTATTTGTTTTATGTTCTGTGTTCTTCGTCTTCAACTATCTTCATGTATGGAAGTATGTAACAGCAGCTGGTATTGTACTAGTTGTATACATTGCAGGGTCTACATGGTATCAGAGTTGTGTGCCTAATGGCAACTCTTTCTCTTTTTTCTTTCATTTTTCCTTTTGCTGAAGTTCCTTGCTATGGTTCAGTCCACTTCATCCTTCAAACTGAGTCTCTTTTCAAAATATATGATATCTCTATTCCAGCTCAACTAAAATTTCTCATGACCAATGTGAAATCGGTTCTCAACATTCAACATATAGCTAAGAATCATGCTTTTGCAGAAATCTAAGATTTTAAAGCTTTTTACTGCAAATGGTTTTGATGGATTTCTAGATTGTTCAACTACGAAACCCCAAAGACAAATTCTCAACGAAACTGGAAAAAAGTTCTGCACCCTTGATCGCCAAAATAAATAAATCCACTTAGAAGCAGTGACCTTGAAGGAAGATGTGGATTTGAACACTTATGTTAACAAAGTAAGGAGTTGCCATTGCCAATGCGGACATGAAACTTCTTCGAAGTTGAAATTATCAATCCCATATGCTTACCAGCCATTTCTTCAATAAAATTATTTGTACAACTGATATCAATCACTACTTGTGTAGGATTGAGCATTAATGTATCCAATGAGATAAAGAGATCATGGAATGAGTTGGCCAGCCAAAGCATTAAGGCTAATGTTGGATAAGGTGTCTGGAATAGAGAGGTTGTTGACAATTAGGGGTGTCAATATTTGACCCGATCAACTCGGGTCAGCATGTTTGTCATACGGGTCGGATTTGAGTTTCAATTTCTGACCGGTTAATAAATCTGGTTGGATTCAAATTGACACAGGAAATCCAAAATCAACATAGGTTGATCCGCTTGCGTTAGCCAGTAGACCCTCGTTTGTTTTCCAGCTTACAATAAAAATAAAAGGATTCATTAGCCTTTAAAATCTAGTTATTTAAGCCTGAGCAATTAAAAGGGAGCAATTCAATTTTCATTATTCCCATGGAAGTGACAAATCAACGAAACCCCTTAATGGCAAAACCAGTTTGAAACGTAGAGACACTGTATTATAATCCATGATGTTTTCTTGCTGAACCAAAGATGATGGCTCTATAGAAGATAAGGTCCCAATATGATTGTCTAAATTCATCAAGAAAGATAGACATTGCTGTAAGGTTTTGTTTATTGCGGTGAATGAAACCTCTAAATGGTGCAAAGATTTGATGCTCGCAGAATTGGAAATAGGTTATACTTTCTATGGCACACAAAGCGTCGACAAGATCTGAGTTCTTCATGAAGGAAGCACCAGTAGATACGACCTTCCAGTGATAGAAGGTTGCAAGTATCCTTCAAGTGGATACCAGAATCTAAGAATGGGAAACAATAATAGAAATATAAACGTAATTCTTATTCTCCTTAGTTGTTCAATCACATATATTTATAAACAAGCCTTGCAACTAAATGTAACACACTTGCTCTTTATTACCATCCACAACAGTTAAACCGAAAAAAATGAAACTGTTGTAACAACTCAATACGCTAAGGCTTCGTTTGGGATGGTTTTCTTACTGCTTCTTAAAGCAGCCTTCAAGTATAAAACTTAAAAATCTTTGCACTAAAAAACTGCTTTAAGAAGCAGTAAGAAAGCCATTCCAAACGAAGCCTAAAAGAATATCTTTGTTTGTAAAAAATAAAGGAATGAAACTTCCATCTTTAAGCATGAAAATCTTTCAAGACATTTGGGTGTCTGTTTTCACTGCTTGGAATGTCACACGTCCCTTAGAAAATGTAGCTATTGTTTCTGTGTCTGCCATAGCTGCCTCGTTCTCTTCCTTCATAGTCCATTTCATCTTTTGCTCCATCAACTATGTTTCATTAACCTCAAGCAACTACCAAAGTGCTCGAACAACTGACAAGATGAGTTTCAAGCCTTCATTGTTTTATCTTGAAATCCAAAGACAAGTGCTTGCCTTTCTTCAAAATCCTTAGGCGCCAAGCAATTTAAATGGAATGTCAAGTGCAACAAAAAACTCAATCACATGAAGACACGACTCTTCTCCCCGCCACTTTTTCATAGCCAGCGGCTAAACGACGACTTGTTGCAATAGCTTCAAGTGGGCGATGGAGTGGGGCGAGGAGATTGTCGATAATTTTTTTATTAAAGAAATTTGAATGTAGTAACCAATTTAGTAAGCAAAATCCCTCACAAAGATGAATTGAGACACATAATTATAGAGAAATTGGGATGGATGTCATTATGCTAATCATCATTATCTAGTAACATCGTCCTTATTTTCAAGCTTATGCGATTCAAGTCATCATTAACTACTTGGGTCGTGTCAAGTGGTAAGCAGAGCTGAACGAGTTTCAAATATCCTACATGACAATGACTGCTATCAAGGGGCAAACATTAGTCGGCGTTGGGTCTAATTTCACACTCATAGGAGTTGTAGAGGACAACATAACACAAGACGATTATCTAATCTCCCTTTGTTAATAACATTTTTATAACCCAAAGAGTAGGAATCAACATTGTCCTAAAGAGTCCTATTGAAATTGTTCCATCGCATAATGTTAAAAAATGCTTCCAAGTTACCAATAGCAAATTATGAAGCCAAACTTGTTGGCCCTCATTTTACTATATGAGTTGGCACCAAGCATCTTATTGCCTTCTCCAACTCTATCTTGTTATCAACCAATTTAGTGATGAGATTGAAGTTTGTGATCTTACGAAGAAAAAAATTTATTTTCAAATGTAAAACTAAAAATACTTATGCATTGAAAAAAATACAAAGAGTACTGATCGTTGATTTTTCATTGAATTTGCCTACCATGATATTGAAGAATCTAAAACACCACAAGTTGAAGTCATAACTAATTAGGTCAATTCTTTCATCCAACATCTATCATTGAACATAATTCCATCTATGACAAAGACCTTATGAGGTTCAAGTTCAAAAGATCTCTCACTTCCACTAATATAAAACTACCCATATCCTAAAGGAGATTCATTATGGAGAATGTGGAAGTTATTCAAAAGAAAGAACATGTTCCCGTTGAAATCTATGTCAAAGCTACTTCTTGCTAACTCTAAAGAAAGATACAAAGGAACTATCGAAGAAAAGATGCAGAAGAATTATCAAGACTTCTTGTTATCAAACAATTTAGTGATGAGTATGAAGTTTGTAATATTATGATGCATATAAAAATAAATGAAAGAATAAAATTTCAACACATATCTCAGCACTCAACGGGCCAATAAAAGAAAATAAAACTTGGAAAACAAAAACTATTTTCTATGATTGGCTATATTTCTTATCACAAAAATATTTAAAAAAGTTGTCACAAACAAAGCCTAAATCATGGATTCACTAGATCTTGCAACCAAACACCACCTAAGGGTAACACAAGACTTACCCCTACGGAGGTTTCAAACAATACATGCAAAATATTGTGCTATCTTCTCCGCATACATCATCCTTATATTTTTCTTGCACGACAAAATAAACAGACTAGAGAACAAACCGTCGGGGGTCAATGATCGAAGAAGAGAAACATATATCGATGATGGCGACGAAGGGCTGGAAGAATTTGGCAGCGGCATTATAGTTAAAAATGCCGTCGGGTCTCCTCGTGACCGCAGGTACGGCGAGGTTGTAGCAACCACATCAAGAGATGGAAGAGACCAGAGAGCGAGAGCCACGAGAGACAACAAGGGTTTTCGAGCGAAGCACATAGGAAAAAGTGAAAAACAGTGTCAGGAATGAAGCTAATGTAGGTCATGAAAATCAGTTTTTTTTTTTTTGTTTTTTTTTTAACACAAATCAAAAGAGAAAATCAACGGCCCGCCAAACAAAGGCAAAAAAAAAACTTAAAATTAGTCACATTTATAGTTCTTTGTGTTCTTCGTCGGTGCTTACATTGGTGAATTACTGTGAAAACTGAACCTTTCCTCTTAAGATCAGAAGTTGGTTGAACAAAGTATTCATCTAATTAAGTAAACTTATTTTTTTTTTTTTTATTGAAAACGGGAGTATCTACCTACTGCCACCTTATAAGAGGCGTATGGCTACATAACTAGTCCCTTAGCGAGCCTACTAGAAACTAGCCCCACGGGTGCAGGATCTTCACTTATTTTCTCTCCAATTAAGAGGTCGCATCCCATGAGAGGGTAATTGAACATGGGTTCAGAGTTTCCCAACCATGCTTGTCCACTAATCCAGCTAAGCCTTAATGGGGTAAGTAAACTTATTCAATCGAGCAATTTAGACCGAGAATTCATATGTATGAAAATTAGGGCTGTCAAAACCGGGTCACGGCTCGGGTTTGGGTTCAACCTGAAATTGACCCGACACTGTTCAACCCGACCCATTTTTGCAAATCGGGTCGGTTTTCAAAACCCGAACCCGACCCGCTTCGGGTCCAGGTCAACCCGAACCCGACCCGATTCAGATATATTTTATTAATTTTTTATGTAATTCAATTTATTTAAATCTAAATCAAAGTAAGGTAAGATTTACTTCAATTAATTTAAATTAAATCAAGATTAACTTAATTTGGGCAATAATGTTTATAATTTTTTGAATTATCATTTACTTATTTCATAAAAATCTATTAAAACATTCATAAATTAATTAAAAACGGGTCAAACCGGGTTGATTTTGGGTTTCCGGGTCAACCCGAACCCGACCCGTTTTACAAACGGGTTGAAATCCCTAACACGAAGCCGACCCAGTTCGAGTTCAGGTTGACCCGAACCCAAAATTTTTGGGTCGGGTTCGGGTCGGATTTTCGGATCGGGCCAAATATTGACACCCCTAATGAAAATATTCCGAACTAGGGCTCGTCATCTCCCCTCTTTTATCTTTTTATTTTCTTAGTTAAGGATTATAAAACTATTCAAAATTCAAATTTTACGTAATTTTTGAGTTGCTCAAAATCAATTTGAAACATTTTCATTCTACTCATCAACTTGATTATTGTCTTGGTTTTTTTTTTTTTTTTTTAAGCTGAAGTGGTTTGGTTTAAATATGATTGCATAAATTCTCTCTGTGGTAATTTCTTGTTTTTGAAAATTTTTTATTTTGTGTTTGAAAGTTTACGACAATAGAGTGTAAATTTTATATCTTAATTTTAAATGAAGTTCCACAAACTTGCATATAAAAAATTAAAAATAAGCTCGCAAAAGGCATAGGAGCCATTGGATGAAAATTGTTGAAAGCGAAATAACACAAAGTTTAGGCTAATTAAGAGGTTGTTTGGTTGGAAGTAAAATAGTTGTAAAATATTTCGAATATAAGGGTTTCAAACATATTGATATTTAGTTGAAAGCAAAAGGAATGCAAAGTAAAGTAAATGTCGTGTAAATCATTTAAGTTTATTTTTTAGGTAAGTCAAATTCGTCCAATTTCAATGAGAACAAGCTCACTTGACCGCCGCCACTCGCCACCAACCACCACCAGCTACTACCGCTACTCACTGCCTGCCACCACCCACCTTCAGCCCCCGCAACTCTTGCCACTTGCCACCGTCCACCATGACTGACCACCTCCACCCATTGGCAATCACCATTAGGGTGCAATATTTGGCATGACCAAAAAACTCAACTCAAACTAGTCTAAAAAATTGGTCATTTTATAAAATGGAGTGTCTTTTAAATTTAAAATGGTTTAAAGATCTGATTAAAAAAATTATAAAGGAGCAAACATGAAACTCAATTATCCGGTTTCAATAGAAACCGGAACTTGATTATCTGGATTTTATTTCGAACAGAAACCGAATCTTGCTTCTCCATTTTCTATATTTTTATTTTTTTTTATTTGCTTCTCCGATTTTTTATTTTCTAAAATTCTATTATTTTTTTTAATTTAAACAAGAAACCGGAATAAATTAATCCGGGTTTCTTAAGAAATCAGAGTTTGAAGGCCCGGTTTCTTAACACCAATTTTTATATTGTATTTTCTATTTAATTCAGAAAATTGGAAAATTGGGATATTTAATAATTTTCTAATTGATTGGCACATTGAAATTTCAGCCGTCGATAACTTGAGATTATTAATGAATAATATTAAAGAAAATAAGTTTCTCAATTTCCAATTACACCATTTTTTATAAATTGGCCATAAGGATTACGTTTCAAAAAAGTAAATTTAAATTAATTTTATTATTTTAAATAAATTGTTCCAATGTTTTGACAAAAAGAGAAAAATAAAAAAAATATATTAAAAATAAAATAAAATAAAATTTAGTCATTCTTGTCATTATAAATTCAAATATTATTTATATCAAAACTAAAATATTATTTATATCAAAATATTCGATAAAAAGAGTTTTTATAAATTAATTATTTACATTTAATTATTATATTTTATTTAAATAATAATTTAAAAAAAAATAATATAATTCTTATAAAAATATATACATTTTAAATTTAATGGTTATTATATTAAGTCAATAATTTATAATATATGATTTAAATTTAAATTATAATAAAATTTACTTTTATTTATTATGCCATAACTTCACGGTGAAAATTTCTATTTAATTTAATTTGTAAGAATTTAATTTATTTTTTATAAGACCAGTGAAAAATGTGATAATAAATAAAACTCTATCTAATTTATTTTTTCTTGACTGTTGGTTTTCTCTCTTGACTTGGTTGGGCTGATTGTTGCTAGTCTTATTAGGGGTTGTCGATTAGCCCCTTTGTTTCTCTGCATGTTTGTCTTTTGTGCAGGTTGATTGTTGGCAGGTCCTCCGTTTAGGGAGGTTGTGATTTCCTCCTCACTTTGGCTGGTTGTGTTGCCTCATTCTCTCTTTGCATATTGTTGGTATGATTTTCTGATTTTTGCCTTCTTGATTTTTTTTCTTTTACTTATATAATAGATATGATATTTGGCTCGCAAGTTTTCTTCAAATATTGTATTTTGGAGAGGGGTTTAGATCTTTTAAGGACTTGTAGGCCCCCGGCCCTTGTGGGTTTCATACTGATACGTCATCACAAAATTAGCTTGATCGGGCACGAATCTCGAGGCAAAAGCTAGTTGGAAACTTCAAAAATTAATTTTGGGAGCACCCGAACTCGATTTCAGTGAGCTTACAGTCAAACTGAGCGTCTCGGAAATACGAATCCAACGACACCAAGATCAACCCAATCCGAGCCCAAATGAGTCCAAATCTAGGGCTCAAAGCGCTGTTGGAAGGTTCAAACCCAATTTGAGTTACCAAACGATCTCCGATTTTGACGAGCTTATTACTCGAATCGAACGGCTCGACGAGACAAATCCAACGAGCTCAAGATCATCAAATTATGATATCATTCAGGTCTTCAAATACCCAACGAACTGTGCATGATCAAAAGATTCAATATCAGCCGTCCATTCAAACACTCCCAATTCGCCCCTGATCTCACGCCTATTTACGGGCTATGCCACTCCAGAAAAACTATAAATAGAGCCCTCATTCTACAGCAAAGGGGGAAAGTGAAGAGAGAGAAGAAGAAGATGAGAAAGGGGAAAAGGAGATTCCTCATCTCCTCGACCATCGTTGGAGCTCTTCCTGTCGCCTGAAGACGCCGGAACTCTGCCGGATATTCGGGAGAACGCTAGAATTCTGCCCAACTTCCATGAGATGCTGAAATTCTTCCCAATTTACAAGAGAGTTCCCTCCTGATGCCGAAACTCCGCCCAAGTGAAGCCGGAGTTCTCCTCTGCCACCAAAGACATTGGACTTCTACCTGACGTCGGACTTTCACTCTTCGCCAAGTTTCTACCCGACGCCGGACTTCTACTGGTTATCGGACTTCGCTGGACGTCTATACGAAGATGCATTTCTTTTCATTGATGGACTTCTACCTGACGCTATCCTACTGATCTTCGTCGTCAGACTACAGTCCTTCCGACCTCCGTCGCCAGCCGACTACGGTCCTCATGACTTACGTCCATCATCTATCCTTTTCGTTCTCCCTTTCTAGATTCCTTGGCTCCCTCCGTCTCTCTTCTTTCTTTCCTGATCTAGTTTTGTTGTTGTTGCTCTTTTTGTCCTTGTGGTTGCAGCTGTTGTTGCGGTGGTTAAAGGAGAATAGCTCACTGATCTGGTTAAAAGTGATCGATCATAGATTCTGCTTTATAGCTATGAGGAGGTTGTTTCGCTTGTGCCTCTCATTAGAGATTTTTAAGGTCCGGTGTCATCTTCCCTCGGCCCCCCAGTTAATTATTCGGTGCGGACCCTGAACGTCATCCGGAGATCAACCAGAATGTATCAAATCACTCTTTTTTTTGTTGATACCGTGGCTCGGTATTGCTCAGTACCGCTTATTATGTGATGCTTTCTGGTTGGTTTCCGAACAACGTTCTGCATCCAATCTTCGCACAGAATAATTTATTCCCCCTTCATCTTCCCTCCGCCCCCTAATTAATTATTCTGTGCGGATGCCGAACGTCGTCCGGAGACCAGTCAGAATGCGTCATGCACTCCTGTGCTCGGTACCGCGGCACAGTATTGCTCAGTACAACTAGCGTCGCCCGCCGACTACAGTCTTTCCGACATCCGTCGCCCGTTGAATACGGTCTTCCTGACTTATGTCGCCCGCCGACTACAGTCTTTCCGACCTCCGTCGCCCGCCGACTACGATCCTCCTTACTTACGTCGCCCGCCATCCTCCGTCGCCAGTTGACTACGGTCCTCCTAACCTATGTCGCCCGCCTACTGCAGTCCTTCTAACTAAGCAAATACTTCTATAGTAGCTCTTTATATTTACATCATATAATGTACTCCATAAGATGTACATCAAGCTAAGGCCTCCTCCCAAGGAAGGGCCTCATTTGTAATCGACTGCAAATACTAGTGGATTCGTTCAAACTGGGCTATACCCCGTGATTTTTTCCCCTTTTACAGGGGTTTTCCACGTAAAAATTTGGTGTCTCATAAATGCTAGACCCTCTCTCCTAATCTGATTTCGTGCGGATTTTCGTACAATGCTAAGACGTTAAATATGATATTTCTCTACCGCCACGAATACTCCTGGACGCAACACACACACACATGTATATATATATATATATATATATATATATATATATATATACATTGTAATAACTATTATAAACTTGATAAATTTAAATTTTACCAACATTAAACAATCTGAATTAAAATAGAGAATTAAATTTGAAATTAATTAATTATTTTTTTACTTATTTCAAGTTGATATTTAATAATTCATCATATATGTATTTTTATTTTTTTACCATTTATTGAAATATTACTGAAAAAAAATTATTTTATTAGTTTCATATTTATCATTATGAGACCCTAAATAACGTCTTCACCTCCTTCAATGGAATTCCTTCCTGTTGGATCTAACATCACACCTCCTCATTGTTCTTATATTTGATCGGAAGTAATGACGACGACGTCCAATGAGGGCTTGCACGTTGTAAAGGTAGCCGTCTTTCTTCCATTCATGCTTCTTTGGCCAAATCCCGTAAATATGTTAAACTCATAAATCCAGAATTTACGACAAAAAGAGTGAAACGGAAGATTTACTCGATGTGAGATTTAACGGTTCCCTAAATCCTATTTGGGGCGATTTAGCATAAATCCAGCTCAAAGCCTACATAAAATCCAGAAGCTTGCTTAAATACTGCATCGAAACATGTAACCCTAAAATGAAAATGAGGGGGTGGGTCACGTGCCCCTATAAGCCTCCCCTAAATCTGCCCCTGGGGACAGGGTCAGGGCTGTATTCTATATTATGACCCGATTGTAATTTCGGGTCAGGCCGGGTCAGATGATGACGAGTCATTTTTTCGATCATTATCATTAATCTATAGGCAAATATTTAGATTCATTCATCAAATATGAAAATCCCTCACTAATTTTTGGTTTCCTGAGTGAAGTTCAATTTATAATTTTTTGTATTGTTATTTTGATTATTTTTCCAATAGTCAAGCACTACGTTGGACGGCTCAAAATGACTATCTTAAATTTTTTTTGATATTTTATAAACATTGGAGACTTGGAGTGCTTTAATAATCTCAAAGTTGAGTGATCTTGGTTACATATTTGATTATAAATTTATTAAAACTAGAGTCCAAATCTTACCAAATTTGATTTCAAAAGTTTCTAAATCAAAACTTAATTATCAATTTTATGTTTAAATTAAACATTTTTTCGTGAAATAATTTAATCTTTTTTTTTTTTCCTCTAACTTTGAGTTGTTTTAAATAGGATTAAATTCAAAATTGATATATACTCCGTCGAATTTGATTCACACCGAACAAAAAATTTCAGAGTTTTTTATTATATATAATTAAAAACGTATTAAGCTACTTTATATACTATTTTTCTTCATATTCCAGGGTGGTGGATCCCATGAAAGCTCAATCGCCTCCGACTCCGTCCATCATCTATCCTTTTCGTTCTCCCTTTCTAGATTCCTTGGCTCCCTCCGTCTCTCTTCTTTCTTTCCTGATCTAGTTTTGTTGCTGTTGCTCTTTTTGTCCTTGTGGTTGCAGTTGTTGTTGCGGTGGTTAAAGGAGAATAGCTCACTGATCTGGTTAAAAGTGATCGATCATAGATTCTGCTTTATAGCTATGAGGAGGTTGTTTCGCTTGTGCATGCCTCTCATTAGAGATTTTTAAGGTCCGGTGTCATCTTCCCTCGGCCCCCCAATTAATTATTCGGTGCGGAACCCGAACGTCATTCGGAGATCAACCAGAATGTCATCACTCTTTTTTTTGGATACTGTGGCTCGGTATTGCTCAGTACTACTTATTATGTGATGCTTTCTAGTTGGTTTCCGAACAACGTTCTGCATCCAATCTTCGCACAGAATAATTTATTCCCCCTTCATCTTCCTCCGTCCCCTAATTAATTATTCTGTGCGGATGCCGAACGTCGTCCGGAGACCAATCAGAATGCGTCATGTCACTCCTATGCTCCGTACCGCACCGTACCGCAGCACAGTATTGCTCAGTACAACTAGCGTACCGCATTCTGATTAGTCTCCAGACAACATTCTACGTCTAGTCTCCGCACATAATAATTCCCGCGCAAATCATTTCTTCATATATTGGACCACCTTGCTCAGTCAATTCAATTAGACTTACGGGTTGGTGGCTCTTTTTCTATTCCAGCAAAACTAACACCAATAATTATTGACTACGCAAAGAAAATAAATGATAGCAGCTAGCTTTCATATGACTGAAAATCATCATTCATGCGTGCAAATCCTGAGTGATCAGTAAAGCTTTAGCCTTCCAAAAAGGAGTGTATGATTTGGATAAAGTCCTAAAATGAACAGAATCAGATTGTTTTATTTGGTTTACAATTGAAATCAATTAGTTTAATTAAATTTAATTATAAATTAAATTAAGGGTCAATTTAGAATGAAGATAGTGTTTTATAAAGATGATTATCATGAAGATGTTACGGTGAAAATAATTATTTTGACCTTAATTTTCAAAAAATTATTAGCTTTATGAAGTTTTTAAAACTTCCGGATCCTGCAATTAGCAGAACTTTCTGCGCTGTTAGTAGAGGGATGCCTAGCATAACTGTGAGACTACCATTGTGCATCACAATGACAAGCGTACGGAGTGTCTCCTTCGTGTGCATGATGGATTGCATTATGTTGCGAAGTTACCAATCAATGCTAATTGTATCCAACAGGCCAATGCATAGATTTTTACGTGCAGAGTTCGAATTGGAGAATAGTCTGATTTTTTTTAGTATGCACAGTAAAAGCATAGTTACTATTCACCATTTCACTTTTACTGTGCACACTCATAAAAACCGTACACATCTTATGTCAAGACTCTCCACGTAATAATCTCTCGTAAAAATGAGGCCTTTGCATCAACCTAAACTTAATACAAAAGTACCGTGCAAGCAATATGCTTAAAAAATAATATTTATATATTTTCAATAAATTTACACAATTATATCCCCCGCTTAATTTAGGACGAATCACAACAACAAATTTTAAGCTATTTCTATATTAAAAATGATTAAAATTAAATTAGTACTCATATTTTGCTAATAGTACGAGCAAAAATAGGTTTTATTATTATTATTATTATTATTATATCTTTTCCATAGCATGATGAAGGCACTTTTCATATTTTTTAATAATTTATGATGCATTAATTTGATTTTTTTTTTTTGATGAGGAAGTACCGTCCTTAATTAGGCCAGTGAAAATTCAAATCTAACTAGCATGCAACCACATCAATTTATATGAGCCAACACTTAAGACTTTCATTATTTGCCAAGAATTCGAATCGGGACCTAGACTTTACCAAGCCGGGTGGATATTTGAATTTTTTTAGATAAAACAATTCTCATGGTAGTACGTACAAGGAGCTAGCATATATAGCTATCTTTCAGTTAGCAAGAATATAAATATCCGCCAACTCTCACGTCCCTTCCCATCACCTTTACCTTTAACCCTTCTTCATCACTCCAACCATTCCTTAAACTTTGCTCCTCCTCCCTGCGCGCGCTCAGAAACCACAATGAGCATCTCCGTCAATGGGCACTCCACCGTGCCTCCCGGCTTCCGCTTCCACCCCACAGAGGAAGAGCTCCTCGCCTATTACCTTAGGAAGAAGATAGCATCAGAGAACATAGATCTCGACGTTATCCGCGACGTTGATCTCAATAAGCTCGAACCATGGGACATTCAAGGTACAGATCCATACTTATATGCCTTTTATATCTTAATTAATGAGATCATGAAGATTAATTTTTTGGTTTAATTATGTAGAGAAGTGTAGAATTGGATCGACGCCACAGAATGACTGGTATTTCTTTAGTCACAATGACAAGAAGTACCCGACTGGAACGAGAACTAACAGGGCTACGGCAGCTGGGTTTTGGAAGGCTACAGGTAGAGATAAAGTTATTTGTAGCAGCTTTAAGAGAATTGGAATGAGGAAGACGCTGGTTTTTTACAAGGGTAGGGCGCCTCATGGCCAGAAGTCTGATTGGATCATGCATGAGTATCGCCTTGATCAGCTTTATGATTCTCACTCGCAATCCTACTATGTATGGCTCATTTTATTTTGCTCTAACAATTAACTTCTTTAAAATTTAATAATTTATTATTCTCCTAACGTATATAATGTCATTTAAATATTCAGATTTCATTTGTGATCATTTTCTTACTTCTTTATTTTTTCATATTGTAATTATAATTTATATTTAACTATTATTTTATTAAAAAAATTATATTAAAAAGTTGCTTTCTATAGCTGCTTTTAAATTACTTCCGTTTACAATAACTTTACAAAATATTAAAAAAAATTATCTCAAAGAAAATTTTAATCATTTCAAGTTGGAAAGATGATTTAGATTTTGTTTGAGACGACTTTCTTAATGCTTTTTAAAATTATTTTTTAGTATAAAAATTAAAATTTATGTATTAAAAAATTGCTTTAAGAACTACAAAGCTGATTTAAGAAGCTGGCTCAAATTAAGCTTTATTCTTCACTCATTAATTTATGTTAATATATTCATATTCACAATGAAATGATTAGTTTTTAATTAATGGTTGGAATTAGGACAGAGAGATTTATAGTAATTATACTATAATATAATATAACAAATTAAAGGCTGATTGATAAAAAATTTGCATTTTGATTGTGTCTAGAACTTTAAGAAAGCCCCATTTGTTTTTAAGAAACAAATTTAATGAAATTTAGAGAACATATTTTCCTATTAAAAAAGAGGATACTTTAAGAGAAAAAAAGAAACTATCTCAGAATAAGGTTCATTTATAATGACATATAAATATAATTTCTAATTAAAAATAATTCTTATCTTTGAGAGACTATTTTCATAACGATTAATCCAAGTAATTATTTTTTCTGATACAGGGTCCGAACATGGTGGCCGAAAACCAGCTTGCCCAAGAGGAAGGATGGGTTATATGCCGAGTCTTCAAGAAGAAAAGCCTGCAAAAGCTCAGCGTTGACCAAGCCACCTGCTCGCATTTGACCAACGACTGCAAACCGCATTCAAGTAGCGACAGCTCTCTCGACCAAATCTTTCACTACATGACCGCCAAATGCGACGGCGACGACCAGGCCGGCGGCCAACACGCCGGACATCTCCGGCCGTTCGATGCACTTCTCAGCCGAGCCACTACCCTCATGCACGAACGATTCACGAAACTTCCGGCTCTCGACAGCCCGGCCACTCCGGCGATGGCAGGCGGCGAGGTTCATCCCGTTCAAGGAACCGGAACCGACGTGGAGTTGTCGGTCTATAACTCACGGGAGACCGGATTCGGTGACTGGGCCGTAATCGACCGGCTCGTGGCATATGACCTGGACGCCTACCCTTTCTTCCCTTCGACGAGCCGTTTTCTTGGACACGGCCGCAGCGGCGGCGGCGGCGGAGTAGAGGACGACGGTGATCTATGGAGCTTGACCAGGTCAAGAACCTTTTCAGGATCAGGCCATGTCAGCTACGTTTCTCCCGACAAGTAACGGATCATCGGATGAGTGGCCAACTTCTAGTTACGGAGAATTATCGTTGTAATTAAATAATTATAATATTTATAAATAATATTTTGTCGCTCCGTATGGCATTTGATGGGCAAATTATTACATCGGGTCACCGATGATGCGGAGAATACGGTCGGATATCCAATCAAAATTTGTCACATCACCTGTACTTTTTACTACCCTTTGACTGCAATTTACGTATGCTTTGATTGTGCTTTACCTGTGCATTTGACTGCGCTTTGCCTGCAGTTTACATGCGCTTTTCTTGCGCTTTTGATATGCTTAATTTAAAATAATATTTTATTAATATCCGAACCTATCTCCGCATCCGGTGATCAGATGTAATAATTTGCCCATTTGATGAGGATCAGATCGGAGGGAAAACCGGAAAACGACGTACGTTGTCTTATTCTCCTGCTTTAGTTTGTATTTATATATGATCAAAGGATAATTTGTATTTAAATAAGAATATTATTATATATTTAAATGTGATGTATAGTTGCGTTAATTGCCAATGAATGTGCTAATTAAAATACAAATATTTAATTATGCAAAAATTTATATTATTATTGATATAAGTAGTTGATATGAAATTTTTTAGGCATTATATATGATATTGGAATACTTACAGTGTTTGTTGAGTTCATTAAGAGTCTGTTTGGCAAGACTCCAATATTTTATAAAATTGATTGTGAAGTTACTATGGAGAAAACAACTTTTCTATTATCAGGGGTACGTATAAACAGGAAGAGTTCAAGGTGTGTTGCCCACCCTAAAATGTTTATTTCTATTTTGCCCAACTTTAATAAATACATATGCCCAATTTCTAAAATATAAATTCATTTTCTATTTCACATATAAAATTTTGTATTTCATAATTTTATTTTTCCTAATATCAAAAAAGAAGCTACTTCCGCCATTGACTACTATGATGGCAGAAAGAAGCTTTCTGCAACAAAAACTTCTAATAATCAATTGCAAAATAATATTTGTAATTGTTATTTGAAAAGCAAAACATTAAGATGATGTATCAAATAGACCCTAAGATTATCAAGTATCATCAATACTATCTCTATCTATTTATTTATATCTCACTCAAACAATTCTTGTTATTATATTCTATAATTAAATGTGCTAAATGATATTGTAGACATATAATTCGGCTTGTGCATAAGAGCACACAGAATCATTGATTTTCTTATTGCTTCTTAAAGCAATTATTTAGTATGAAAGCTTTAATTTTTGTATTAAAAAATTATTTTAAGAAGTAGTAAAAAATCTCAAACCAAGACTAAAGCTTCATTTGTAATGACTATATTATTGCTTTTTAAGCAGCTTTCTGTTATAAAAACTTATATTTTTATACGAGAAAGCTACTTAAGAAGCAGTAATAAAATCGTCCCAAACGAAGTGTAAGTCTCAAATAAGATCACATGAATAATTATACATAAACAACAAATAAAAATACTTGCTTGTAAGATGGGATGGCGTTATCATATAATTCTCTTACCTTCCATATCTTTCTTCCCATTAATGTTGTTAAGGTGGAAATGGAAGCCCTTTATGAGTGGTGGGGTGTGTTTTGTTTACTAAAATGTTAAAGATTATAGACTCCTACCTTTGAGCTCGATGGCTATCGTTTTCTCTATTGTCGCATTGTCGATTATGGAAGAGAAAGATAGAGAGAAAAAGAGAAAAAAGAGGGAGAAAAAGGCAATGAGGTGAGGCATCGAAATGTGAAGGTTGGCACCGAAAAGAAAAGAAGGCACATAACGCAAGTAGTTTGTACTTGCTTGCTGTCTTCACAATAAGTCCTGGAGTAGGAGAAGGGCAGGCTATTGTTAGTAAAAATAATTATATTAGAATATTTTGATATAATTTAGAACGAATTTAAATTTTATTTAATATTATTCATTTGAATGTCTATCAGTTAAATGTATTTTTACTTAGACTACACAAATACAATTTATTTCTCCTAGGTACATATATTAATGCATTATTACGTCAACTACATCATATTAAAATAATTTTAATATTTTTATTATATCATACCATTTTAACTTTTGAATCTTTATATAATTAACCTCCTATTTTTTTAATTGAAACTTTTATCCCATTTTCTTAAACCCTCCTAAGAACTTATTTTAATGGCCTATTAATGTTTGAAAACTCTGCTTTATTTTAAAACGATACAGACTCAAAAATAAATCGATGCAGATTTTCCATGAAAATTTATTGAAAAAATGGTTTTTTTTTAGACTTTAGAGCAGTCGTTTTTAGTAAGTAGAAGGTGAACTATTCAGATATATCCACAATTTCATTTAGGTTTTCTTATGTAAAATTATTTATCTAATGAGTGTTTGCAACGGTTTATGATCAGCATAATATCTATTGTTATAATTCTTACGGGTCAAAACATTTTTAAACATCGAACAAATTCAATTTAATTTAAGCCAAAAGATAATAATAAGTGGAATATAGCAGCAATTTAATCAATTATAATCTAAGCTAAGGATAATGCTATTGTAGTTGGTGTAACAATTGCTGTGTACTTTGTGTATCTATTAGGTCTCTGTGGAGCGCTGTGGTGCTAAACTCTCTTATCTTGGGGCAAATAGAAATTTAACCTTGGGTGTGTTGCAACACTGATGATGTACTAGACCTATGATGCATTACTTCCATACAATCATGCATTATGTAAAATGTCATTTATATATGTTGAATACATCAATATTTCATATTCATAGTGTAATGCCCCAAGATCAAATTTTGAAAAAAAAAAAAATTCATTATTTTAATCTTTTTATTAACCAACCAGAGCTTCTATAAATCTATCAATATAAATGAATACAATGAAAGCAATTAAAATTATATATATTAAAATATAAAATTATATTCATTCCTCAAAATTCATATACAATTGTCAAGAGTTAAATCCATTCTTTCATCAGTCTATCTTTTAACTCTTGGTAGAAACAAAATAAAATTGAATCTCAAATCAGTCCTCACTCCACTGGATCCTGACCCTTCCTGAAAAATATGTAAAATCACAAAGTGAGCCAGGCTCAGTAGATTACCAAAACTTATAACTGGAATCAATGCAATATAATATGAATTGAACAATATACATGCAATCATGAATATGAACATATGACTATAAAAGAATGTAATAATCAATAAAATAATTACAAATTATATGATCAATAAACATCAATAAAACTAGAGCAGTGACCAGTAACCAAGTGAACATATATAAGAGGTCAGTAAACTATATCATTTGTATACTCTTTTGTTAAGAGTAGTTATATCTATCTCGATTCAAAAAATACGTATATCTATCATAGTTAAATGCAGGTCATATAGTGTCTATGACATGCATGTATATCATGTAAATCATGTGATTCATATATATCAAATGTCTTTGTATCAATTTTATCAATCTTATCAAATACTTGCATCAGTAATTACTTATATACAATTTATCATATATATTCCTATGATATGCATATACAAGTACTGTAAGAAAGAAAATGTATCAAGATATTTGTGGTATTTTTCCAATATCCAATCCTATAGGCTAATGATATAGGAACTAGTCTCAAACACTCGTCATTTACCTATAGGCTAATGATATAGGAACTATTCTCAAACACAAGTCATTTAGGTCAGATGACTTTCATATCAGAAATCATCTCTTCCTACTTGTCGGTGTATCATATCATATCAATATGTCTCATTATGCATCCCTTTTTATATTATTAAGTGAGAGAAGAAAAGAGGATGATACCTTCATGCAACATCTGTGATACCTAGATAATTTGTATAAGCTGAAGCAATTAATGAAATATACCACGAGAAAATAGCAATGGGATGGAAATAATTAATATATATTCAGATCATTTCATTTCTTTATATTGTTGAAATAAAAGTGCTTTTATATGGTAGAATAGAATAGCTATGTGTAATGGTTGCTGAGGATTTGTGGTTGTGATTAAAAAGTGGGTTTTGCATGAATGTTGGAAGATAGAGAGGTAAACAAAGGTGGCTGAGTACAACAACTATTACAGAAAAATCATTAATTACTGACGGAATTTTATGATGGAAATTGATCAATTTTGGGAGGTTTTGTAATTTATCGGCGGTTTTCCTGCAGAAATTTTTTCGCCGGTAAAACTAGCGTAGGAAAAATGTTCCAGCAGAAAAAAGCAGCCAGAAAAATCCGTCGGTAATAGACGATTTTCCTGTAGGAAACTCTTGTCTCGATGAACATGTGTATTCACAACTTATTTGTTTATACTTGTTAAAATAATTATTTATTCAAATAAAGACTCATAGCCTACTCATTAATTCGATTGATAAGACTTATTTGGTTAACCCATAAATGCTAGTTATTATTGCTTGTTAATAGGCTCATCTGGTTAGCTAATAAGCTATCTGGTACCATTGCAAATTAAATCGATCAAATAAAACTGTTTGATAATAGTTTAAGATTCATAATTTCAACTAAATTGGAGCCAAGTATAGATGAAGCTCAAATAATTATAATTTAAATAAAACGACCTTAAAACTATCAAAAAAATTTAAACAAAGATTTAGCTTGAAATCATGCTAAGTTTTAGCCAAAGGGCATTAGCTCAAACAAGCCCTTGCTCGGCACAATTCAATTCATTTGTAGCCCAAATATCATCATAAGATAAAATACCTCATAATAATTAATTAGTCACCATCCAAGCGGAGTAAGTGAGCTGAGCAGGCTCGAGCTCGGCTCGTTTATGGGCTCGCGAGCCGAGTTCATCGATCTCACGAGTCGAGTTCGAGCTTGATGAGGCTCGGTTTTTGAACTCGTGAGCAGGCTCAAATAATTATTAATAATTTTTTAAATAATTTTCATTTATTTATTAAATTTACATATATAAAACTAATAATAATAAATTAATAATAATAATAATAATTGTTTAAAATATTTAAGAATATAAAAATAAATTAATATTGATGTTTAAAATTAATAATAAATATTTAAAATATTTAATAAAATGTAAATATTTAAATATTTAAAACAATTTATAATATTTAAAAAATCCGGCCAAGCCTCACGAGCTGGCTTGAGCTCGTTTATAGCAGTACTAGCTTGAGTTCGAGCTTGCCTTTTGAGCTTGACTTGAGCTCAAGCTCGAGTTCCAGCCAACTTTCTGACCGACAAACCCAACTCGATAAGGACACTACTTGACTCGACTTAACTCATTTACACCCCTACATGCATGACTAAACCATCCCCATCCATCAGTTAATATTCTACGATTTTTTTCCAAACAAAATATAATCAAAATTGATATATCAGTAAAAAATTATCTTGATCAGCCACGAATCTCAAAGCAAAATTGAGTTGAAAGCTTCCAAAATTAAATCAAAGACCATCTGAGTTCCGATTTCAGCAAACTTATAGTCAAACTGAACGTCTCAGAAAGACAAACCCATCGACACCAAATTCGACTCAATCCGAGCCCAAATGGGTCCAAATCAAAGGTCTGAAGTACTGTTGAAGGGTTCAAACCACAATTTGGATTACCAAACGGTTTTCAAATATGTCATGCTTATAATCGAATCGAGCGGCTCGACGAGACGAAACCAACGAGCCCAAGATCATTTAATTCTGATATCGTTAAGGCATCCAATTGACCAATAAACGGTCCATGACCAAGGGGATCAATATCGGCCGTCCATTCAAACACTCCCATTTTGCCCTTGATCCTCCACATATTTACAAGCCATGCCACTCTCAAAAAACTATAAATAGGCCCTCATTCTTCACATGAAGGGGAGGAGGAAGAGGGAGAAGAAGAGAAGAAAGGGAGGAATTTGGGAGCTCTCTTGCCATCGACCACCACCGGAGTTCCTGCCGACCACCACCGGGGTTCCTGCCGGCCACCACCGGAGTACCTGCCGACCACCGCCAGGGTTCCTACCGGCCACCACCGGGGTACTTGCCAGCCACCGACGGGGTTCCTGCCGACCATTGCCGGACTTATACAAGTTCGCCAGTTCGCCGATCGCCGTCGGACTTCCACCCGTCCTCCGACCGCCACCGAACTTCTACCAGTTCATTGACTGCCGCCGGACATCCGCTTGCTCGCCGACCATCGTCAGACTTTCATAGTTTGCCGTCCGCCATCAGAATTCCACCAGTCTGCCGAGCACCGCAGGACTTCCGCTAGTTCGCCAACTACAGTCCTCCCAACCACTATCATCCAACTACGGTCCTTCCGATCTCCGTCATTTGCAGACTATGGTCCTTCGGACCTTCGTCGTCTGCCGACTACATTCCTCGCCGACTATGGTCCTCCCGACCTTCGTCGCCTGCTAACTATGGTCCCCTCGACCTCCGTCACACGATAACTACGATCCTCCCGACCTCCGTCGCAAAACAACGGTCCTTCTGACCTATGTCGCTCACAGACTACGATCCTTCCGACCTCCGTCACCCGCCGAATATGGTTCTTCCGATCTACATCGCTCATCGACTATGGTTTTGCCATCCCAAACAAACATATCAACATTGATTCTTCCAACTTCTACCATGCAATGCATTTTATATGATGGATATTTGTTACTTCGAGCCAAGGCCTTCCTCATAAGGATGGGCCTCATTTGTAATCAATTGCAAGCATTAGTGGATTCATTCAAACTGGGCCAGGCCCCGTGGTTTTTTCCCCTTTTTAGAGGTTTCCACGTAAAAACTCTGGTGTCTCTTATGATCGTTACACCCTCATCTCTTTCATTTGCTTGTGTTCTGGATCTTCGAACAAAGCTAAGGCATTAATCTTTATATTTCTCTACCGCCGCGAATTTTCCAGGACGCAACAAAAATAATGAGCATCATTCTACATTTTACTCTCTCCTTTACTAATAAATTTTGTCTAAGCTCTTATATTTCTATATTTATATATTTAAAATCATAAAAGTTATAAAAAAAATATTATAACTGCGATGGCGAGTCACAATCACGAAGCATCCCTATCAGATGTTATCACGAAGTTTTCTGGTAACGCATAATGATTAATTTACGTACGATCTTGATTAGAACATTTAACCTAACATGCGACAATTTACAACTAAAATTATTAACGCTTTAACTTGTCCCTAAAAACAGAAACGCTTTAACTCTTTTTCAGCACTTGCGTATATTCAATTGAAAAATTAAGCGCTCGACAGTCTAATTTACTTGAAAGACAATTAAAACTAATAATTAGTAGAAATTGACAAAACCTTGCAATGAATTTAATTAACTAATTGATGTGATTTAAATTTGACTTTATTGCAAGCTCGAATGATTATTAATATATTGATGAAGCTGATAAATTTAAATGATGATCAATATATATTTATTTTAAAATAAAAAATATTATTTGTTATTAATTTATATCAATTGTAGTTTTATATTATATGGAGTATGGACTATAATAGTAAAAGTATGTGTGTCTTTGTCGAAATGTAATTCTGGGCCGGGTTTTGATCCGACCCAAAATTTATCGACGTTGAACCCATCCGACCCGCCTTCAACTTGGTGTTGTTGTTCAATTTTTAATAGGAAATAATAAAGAAATAATTTCAATATCATGCAACCTTCAACGTTTTTCATGAGATTAGCTCCAAAGAAAAAAAAATCTAAGGCTTTTATTCAATATATTAAGCTTAATTAATATTATTTAGTATTTATATTAACATGATTAATAACGTAATAATTCCAATATTCAATAATTCCTTTAAGCTAAGCTCATTAAGAAGCCAAATTTTCGCCCAACCACCAAATGTCGCCGGATTTTCGATTTCCGTTTGTAACTGAATTTCAATCCGGGAGTTAATTATTTTAATCTCATCATCCTCAATTTCAAGGAAGAGTTAGCCAATTATAATCTAAGCAAACAAAAAGTGGAAATCCATTTCAACTAGGCGTGACCCCGTGGTTTTTCTCTTTTCCAGTGTTTCCACGTAAAAATTCTAATGTTACACATTTCTTATGTTTGTATGTGCTGAATATCTATACAACGCTGAGATAAAAAATTTCTTACTTTATCGATGCGTATATTCTAGCCATGTAACAATAATAAATATTAATTTATATAAAATAAAATTCATATTTCATATACATATATTGATGTAAATCTCTTTAAAGAAAATTTAAAAGAAAATATCCAGAGCTTCTCATGGATTAAAATGGCCATTTTCTTACACAATCTTTAAAATTGGCTATTTATATAATTAAGATTTTATTTAGGACAATTTTTGTTACTATTTTTTAAAACAATTTTTAATGTAAATTGGATAATTTTTTTGCACTAAAAAGATGCTTTAGAAATCAATAAAAAGGTTATCCCAAACGACGCTTAAAGATCATTTCAAAATGTTATCCAATTCATAATAAAATTTACACAATCTTTAAAATATTTTTTGAATTTATTAAATTTTCAAGAAGATGATCATAGCACTATAAAATACATTGATTTTTTGGTTTTTAAGATGGAAGCTATTTTTATTAGTATTATAATTAGTGTCAGTGCTTGTGCATAAATCTCCCAAAAATTAATTAAGAGTACTGTAAGACAATTAATCATAAAAAAGAATTATTTTTTTTCTATAAAACACAATATGATCACATTTTATTGTGTGAAAATAATTATTTAATTTCTATTTTATACAAACAGATTAGCTTTTTTTTAGTTTTATTCAGTTAATTTGAATAAAAATGTCTTGTACTGTATCCAGAATATAGAATTATATATATATATATATATATATATATATATATTTTTTTTTTTTTTTTTTTTTTTCCTGCCATGTAATTATAAAATGAATGTGCCTTCAAAAAGAATCAGATTCCCAACACGATCGATACGATGATAAATAAGATTATAATAGCCATTAAACATTCACAGTGAAGATTAAGTTCGAACGATCGAGGAGGCTGTCAACCATCCAGCCTTGAGGATGAGGATTTGAACTACCAACCTCATTGTTTCACCTGTATATATCTGACCGGGTCATTAGATATGTCGATATCCAGAAGGATCTCTTCATCGTCGGCTGTGCATGGCTGTGAGCTACCGCAAATGTGCGGAGATCGTATACAGAGATCGAACAGTCCAGTTTGTCTCTGTGCGTAGTAAAAGCACAGTAAGCTAGGTTTTTATTATTCACCACTGTGTTTTTACTATTCACAGAGACAAAATCGAATGGTTCTCTATGTCCGGCCTCCATACATAATAATCTCTCTTGAGCTACACGATGTGTGCTGTTATATTTGATATGGAAGAGCTTTCTATTTTTAATAATGGCATCATCATGATGAAAAAGTTGACTTTTGATTGAGAAGATTCATAGGTTTTATTTGAGATTTTTTTTTACTGCTTTCTAAATAATTTTTTATTATTATAAATTTTTTTATTTAATTTATTGTATTAAAAAGTTATTTTTGAAAGCATTAAGAAAGCTATCCCAGCTTAAAAAAGTTATGTTAAAAGAGGAAAGGGATTGCCACCAACTGGCTAGATGCTACAAGATATATAGGCCATGCATCAATCTTGGTTAGTTCTAAGATTGCAAATATATATTTATGTTTATTAGTACATGAAGAATTACAAGAATCTAAACCAGAGATAAAGAGATAGCTTGCAATGATGAGTATATTATTATGTATATTTGCTGTACAGAACTAGACCCCTTTATATAGATAAAGGTTATAGTGTATGAGAAGTAATTACAAGTAAGCCTAATGATAATCTAAATTCTATTTAACCGTAACTATGTATTTATCTCTAATATTCCCCCTCAAATTGATGGATCCTGAATGATCGTCAATTTGAGACGAAGTTGATGAAAACGTGGAGTAGACAATGGCTTTGTGAAAATGTCAGCCACTTGATCAATCGTGCTGATAGGATGCAGATTGATATTGTTTTGAATAATATGATCTCTTAGAAATTTTGATCAATTTCTATGTGCTTTGTTCTGGAGTGAAAAACGGGATTGTTAGCTAGAGCTATTGCAGACATGTTGTCACAAAATAAATTCGTAGAATAATTTTGTGAGATGCCGAAATCAGTCAATAGTCTTCTAAGCCATATAATTTCTGATGTAAGAGCTGCTAGTGCACGAAATTCTGATTCCGTCGAGGATCTTGAGACCGTGCGCTGTTTCTTGACTGTCCACGAAATGAGGGAGTTACCAAGAAACGAGCAGAATCCTGTGGTTGATTTCCTCGTGACCGGATCTCCTGCCCAATCTGCATCGGAAAAGGATTTTAAAACAAGATCAGTTCTTGTAATAGGGAGACCGAAATGTATAGATCCTTGAATATATCTTAAAAGTCTTTTAAGAAGAAAGAAATGTTTGGGTTCAGGATGATGCATATTTTGTGACAGTAGATTAACACTAAATGAGATATCAGGACGGGTTAAAGTAAGATATTGTAAAGCCCCTGTAATGCTCCTGTAGAACATCGGATCCGATGAGAACGAATCCTGTTTGATTTCGGCTGGGAGCTTGGTACACGTGGGGTTTGCTAGCCCATTGCATTGAGAAAGATTGGCTTGTAGTAATATTTTCTGTGCATAGGTAGCCTGAGATAAGAAATAAGAAGAATCAGATTTAGAAATCTTAATTCCAAGAAAATCATGAACTTCACCTAGATGTTTCATAGCAAAGGATGAGTTAAGCTTGGTAAGAATAGATGAGATAAATGAATTATCATTGCCGGTAATTAATATATCGTCAACGTAAATGAGTAAGAAAATTTGTACTTGTTTGCTCGTGTAGAGAAGGAGAGAAGGATCCGCTTGACTATGAGTAAAGCCAAGCGTAATGAGAAAAGATGTAAACGTGTTGTACCACTGGCGAGGAGCTTGTTTGAGCCCATAAATAGCTTTGTTAAGGCGGCAAACAAAATTCGGTTTGGACACATCTTCAAAACCTTTAGGTTGTCTTATATAGATGGTTTCCGTTAGGTTGCCATGCAAGAAAGCATTAGCCACATCCAGTTGTTGTACATTCCAGTTATTGTATAGAGCTATAGCCAGCATGACTCGTATTGTTGGCAGTTTAACTACTGGACTGAACGTTTCTGTATAATCGAGACCATACTCTTGATTGTTGCCTTGAGCAACTAATCTGGCTTTGTATCTGCCAACCGAACCATCTGTAAGAAATTTTGTTCTATAAGTCCATTTGCTGCCGAGAATTGATGCATCAGCTGGGGGTTCAACTAGAGACCACGTTCCTTGTTTCTGTAGCGCCAAGATTTCAGCAGCCATTGCATTTCGCCAGTGAATTGATTTTGAAGCCTCCGTGAACGTGGTTGGATCAATTTGAACATCCTGCGTATTGTGACGGTGAAGCAAGTTCATACGAGACTTGGGTTTTAATGACCCCGTTTTACTTCTTGTTGTCATCGGGTGAGGTTGAATCTGAGTGTTAGCCAACTGAATTCTTGCTGTGGAGCTGGACACCTGTATCGGATGATCTTGAGCAGCTTCTGCCGCATGTGGCTGATTACTGCAGGGATCGGTAGTGACACATTGATGCAATGGAGCATTAGATCTAGGCAAGTTACTAAGAGAAACAGGAGTTAGTAAAAACGGACAGATATTAGTAGGATTGTTTTGAGAATAGAAATCATTATCTGTGAACGGAAACGAATTCTCAACAAACTGAACGTGTCTTGATATTATTAGTTTGTTTGAGGAGAGATTTAGGCAGCGATATCCCTTGTACTGATCTGAGTATCCCAGAAAAACGCATTTCTGTGATTTTGGGTGAAGTTTGGTTCTCGTGTGCTTGGGGAGCAGCGGATAGCATTCACAACCGAAAACCTTTAATCCGGAGTAGTTAGGTTGCTTGTTGAACATAAGTTCAAGCGGAGATTTCTTGTTGAGAGTCATGGACGGTAACCTGTTAATAAGAAAAATTGACGTAAGCACCGCATCAGGCCAGTAAATGTGAGGGACTGCAGCCGTGTGCAACAGAGTTCTTGTTGTTTCTATTATGTGGCGATGCTTTCTTTCGGCCATCCCATTTTGTTCGGGAGTATATGGACATGATAACTGATGGGCAATACCATTGGTAGTTAGGTAATTCTTGAACTCAGAATTCACATATTCTGATCCGCCATCTGTCCTCAAGATCTTGATTTGATGCGAGGTAAACCGCTCAATGTGGGTTTTGAAGTTAACAAACGTTTGAAAAACATCAGATTTGTATTGAATTGGAAATAACCAAGAGTATCTAGAAAAATCATCCACAAATAGAACATAAAATCTAAAACCTTGATTAGAAGATGTAGGTGCCGGCCCCCAGACATCCGAATGGATGATTGCCAACGGTTGTGTTTGACGATTGAGAGAATTGTCAAACGCAAGCTTATGACATTTGGAGGCCATACACGAAGAACAGTCAGAGGTTTGTTTATTTATATGTAATACAGGAAAACTTTTTGAAATGAAATCGAAAATTCTTTTATGAGGATGTCCGAGTCTGTGATGCCAGACTTGAGCTTCGGTCGTGGAGACGGAAAGAGCATGCGGATTGAGCTGTGGTTGCTGGATCGGAATTGTATACAAGCCGCCGTTACATGGTCCTGTGAGCAAAGTTTGTTGTGTCGCAAGATCCTTCAACATGAAACCATTAGGGTCAAAAATTATAGAGATATTATTGTCTCTGGTTAGTTGCGAAATAGATAATAGATTAAATTTGAGAGACGGAGTGTGAAGAAGTTGCGACAAGCGTAGCTTACGGCTTGGGGTCGGTAAGATTCCGGACCCTGTGTGCGCTATTGGCACCAAGTTGCCGTCTCCTACCGTGACGTTATCTGCACCATGATAAGACTGAGCTATGGACATATTCTCCAATGAATTGGTTAAATGTGATGAAGCCCCTGAGTCTAAGAACCATGTGGTGTCAGGTGAGTCGGAGCTTGCAAGAAACGCCGCAGTTGTATTCTTGTTGGACGGCACATATTGTGCATTCATACGATGCCAACATGTTTGAGCCGAATGCCCTTTCTTGTAGCAAATTTGACAAGATACCGCAGAGGGTGCGTTTGTTCTTTGCTGAGGTATTGTTGACGACGACTCCAGGCTGGACGTTCTGCTGGAAGTCGAGTTGTTGTATGAGTACCTCGCTTTGGGACGCCGGCCTCTGCCTCTTTGGTTGAACAGCGCCATCGTAGGATCTTGAATTGACGAGAACCGAGCTGCATCAGCGGCTAAGTTGATTTCTTCGCTCAGTAATAGAGGATAGATCTGTTCAAGCGTAAGAGGAAAGATTGAAGTCCGGATTGAGGATTTAAATGACTGATAGATCTGTGGAAGCCCATTGAGTATGTGGTGAATAACATCTTCGGGATCGACTGAAGACCCTGCTTCCGAGATTTGATCCACGATGGTCTTGATCTCCGAGAGGTAAGCCGTCATGGAGTTGTTCTTGAGCGATACATTGTGGAGCGAGTTTCTGAGTTGAATCACCCTCGATCTGTTCGACGCCTGGAATCTGGTTTCGAGTGCCGCCCAAACCTCTGCCGTAGAATCAAGAGAGATGACATACGGAAGGATTGAGGTCGAAATTGTTGAGCATATGGCTGCACAGAGATTTTGATCCGTCTGTAACCACTGAGCGTATACCGGATTAGGAACCGATACACCAGACGAATTTGACACAGATTGAGAGGGCGGTGTAGACTTAGAATCAAGAAATTTCAGGAATCCATTAGCCCGCAGCGTTTTGAAGATTTGCGACTTCCATATGCTGAAGTTGTCCGGAGTTAGGGACGCGGATACCAGATTACGGAGATTGGATACGACGAACTTCAAGTTCGCCGAGATAGTGGCGTCGTCGGACGCTTGGCTCCCGCTTCTTTCTTGAAGTTGTGAGGATGCCGAATCTGCCATGGCTCAGGATCGAAGCCAGTCTGATACCATGAAGAATTACAAGAATCTAAACCAGAGATAAAGAGATCTTGAAAGTATATTATTATGTATATTTGCTGTACAGAACTAGACCCCTTTATATAGATAAAGGTTATAGTGTATGAGAAGTAATTACAAGTAAGCCTAATGATAATCTAAATTCTATTTAACCGTAACTATGTATTTATCTCTAATAGTACACTCCTTTTACTGACTTCTTAGATTAAAAAAGGTTGGATTAGCTTGCAATGATGAGTTATATTAATCAATGCATCTGATTAGCACAGCTCACTTGCTAAAGGCTTTGTTTGATTGTCTGTACCGCGCTTATCTCTTGCTTAAAAGCAAATGACTTTACAGCTCAACAATCAATCAATATGATCAGGAAAAAAAATGATACCTAAATGTTTTAGATTTATGTATAGGAATTCATTAAGAATGAAAAAGTTCTATGTAAATGAGAATATATTTATTAGATGAACTCTCTCTTCAATTTTAGTAGAGATTTTAGCTAATATTAGCTTCTTTCCAAGTCCCACTCTTCAGTGATTTTGAATGGATGGAGACTTTTTTTTTGCTTGCTTGCCCTTTAATTTGGAGTCACTCTTAGATGTTTTTGGGTACCTTCTACGAGAGATAGAGAGAGAAAGAGAGAGCTTATTTACTTATAAGAACGTTCTTCTATGGCTTGACCCTTGCAAGAGCTTTTTATTTTTAATAGAGTGCTGTTTTTCTGATAGGATCTGAATGGAGGAGGTGTTCGGCTGGCAATCTGGCCTAGATCTGCATCGAATCCTTCTACGATCAGAAGTTCATAATGCGATCAGAAGTTCATAATGCGATCAGAATTTAATCTGCGAATGGAAATTGTACGTTGTTCAGCTCTCTTTGCAATCCAACAATAATACTTTCTCTTAATAAGCTTTACAACTGTTCTTAAACAGTTTAAGCCCAGTCTACTTTGAGCTTTAGGATCTTTCTAAATAGTTTGCAGTAGTTCTAACCAATCAAATTAATGTTTTATTTGGTACAACTTTCTTATTGTTTTTTAAAACAAATTTTTAGTATTAAATTTTTAATTTTTGTACTAAAAAGTTGCTCTAAAATTAAGTAAAAAATTCCTCCCAAACTAAGCCTAACTTCCGAGTTATCTTCTCATTTATTTTATCTAGCTTAATCAACTTACACTTATCTTCAGCAAAAATCAAACTCGAACTAAATTTTAATGGAAAATAGGATAATATACATTAATTTGTAGTCAATTTTTTGTAGTATTAAAATCATTCTTTAGAAAAATAAAACTAGCGAGAAAATTGGCCTAAAGAAACCTTTGATCTCGAGGATGTGTTAGCATTCATATTTAATTAGATTATTTAATAAAATGTGATTTTAATTAATTCTTTTTTTAATGAATAATAATAAAATATAAATCAACATACATTGACTAAGGAGTTGATAAATAGTAATAAAAAAAAAATGTTGTGGGCAATGATACGACTCCATTTTCCACCATCATTAGCTTTGATATTTGATAATAAAGTGCAAATATTATTGTCCTCATTGGATCTTCGTTGATACGATTTAGCTTAGCCGTTAGGCCAAAAGAATAGATATATATTAGTATTATATATCTTCCATAACTACAAAAAGATTTGATAAATAATTGGTGATTTATCAAACTACACTGTGGCTAAGGTGGAAAAAGGCCTATTTTTAATAGATCTTTCATCATTAACTTTCATATTCACATTAATATAATTTAAAATATTTTGATTTGAATCAACAAAAGATTGTGTTCATTATAGCTTATTGTCATCATATTGGATTCTTCTCGGATTATTTTGTTATTGTTTTTTAAAATAGTTCTTAGTTTAACAAATTTATTTTTTTATTAGAAATTAAGCTTCTTTATGAAGAAGCCGTCTCAAACTAAGCCTTATTATTTCGTTTGGGACGGCTTTCTTAAGACTTCTTAGAGCAGCTTTTTAATAAAAAAATTAATTTTTATACAAGAAAGTAGCTTTAAGAAGCAGTAAGAAAACCGTCTCAAACGAAGCCTTAGTATAAAATTAATATTTTTTATTAAAAAGAAGCTTTAATAAGACTTTTAAGATATTATTTTATTGAACTACAATATGATTTATATAGTACTTAATTTTTTGGTTGATTGAACTTATTTATATTTTGAATCACTTGTTATTGATTTGAATGGTATAGCCCTTAGAGTGGGGTAAGAGAATATAATATATGTAAAGATTCACATATGGATCAAATAACGTGAAAATATTATTAGATGTGAATGACATTGTATGAATTGGTACAGATAAACAATAATAATAATAATAAATGTTATATACAATTATGTATAATCTCCCCTTTTATTTATTACATAAAAATATCACCATCGACTGATGACATTTTGACCTTTAAAGATAAAAAAAATTCATAATTTTACAAATTATATAAATATAATTAGAATTTGATCTTTAGGTTTTAAGAATAATTTCAGAATCTTTATTAAGTTAATTATTTTAGCTAAAAATAATTACACTAAAAAGTATGAGAAACCTCAATAAAGGTTATATAAATATACACTATAGGAAATTTTCTCATTACTCATAGAATTTCCGTTAGATTAATTTTTCCGTTGGAATTTACAGCAGAATTATCTGCATAATTAAGTACCCGGGGAATTTTTCGTCGGAAATGTTTTACTTAATTTCCAATGCAAAAATTCATCAAAAAATTTGCAAGAAAATGCCCTATTTCGCCCCTAGGCCCTCCCTTTTCCATTTCATATTTTTTTCCTCTCCTGAGCACCTCTCTCGGCCTCTCCATCCCCAGCGCGATTCAAATTTTCGTCGGAAATCAGATGGAAATCTTTTTCCCACGCGCATTCTACTGGCGGAAATAATTTCGTCGAAAATCCGCCATAATTTACAATTTTTGACAGAAACTCTTTGATTTTCGGCGAACAAATCCACAAAAATTAATCATTTTCATATAGTAAAGAAAGAAATTCTACTTATATAACATAAAATTTTTACTATAAATACAATTATATATTCAAAATATTTGATGTGAATTTTAAACTCAACATAACAAATAAATGCTGAAGGAATCCTCCAAAATTTTCAAACCCCTGAGATCAGTTGCTTTTTATCTAATAAAGATGTACATACATAGCAGCACACTATTAGATGGGTTAAGTGTTACATAATGGGTTTAACTAATCAAAATATTAGACTCAAAATGTTTAAATAATAAAAATTGACAGCGAATTAGACTTGAATCATATGAGCTACAATGTTCCTAGCTCAAAAGGTTACACCAAATCTTTAAGCATCAATCAAATCCTTCTTTCACCTGCACACCCAAATAATTTTTAGTATACCCCGTAACAATCATAATAAGACAAAAATATCATGATTTTAGATTGATTCTACCTATATTTTAAGTCAAATTCTCTTTTGGGATGATTGTGAAGTTTTGATTAGCATCTTTTATTCCCAACCTTAATGAACATGATGAATTTTTCTAATTATTTTTTGTAATTTCAAGAAATGTTAGGTGCTCTGCTAGGGTTTGCTTCCCGTTCGGCACTCCGTTCTCCGCTGACTGTTTCGTGGCTGCTGGTGGCTTTTCGCTTCTCATGGAAGTTTTGATTTCCTTTCCAGGTTTCTTCTTCATTTCATTTTTGTTTTGCTCTCGATTGGTTTCTCCCCATCGGTTTTTGTTGATGGCGGGTAAGCGCTTAGTTAATCCTGATTTTTGGCCGGTAATTCTTCTTCGAAGTCTTTCCATGATACTCTATCTAGTAGTTCTTCCTCCTCCCTATTTCTAGATCTCAAAATTGCTTCCTTCAGTGGTTTGCCGTCATTGTGGATTTCGGAAGCGAAAATTTTAGCGTTAGCAGCTCCTTTTGAGTTTGTTTTGGTCGGTAAATTCCTTGTGGCGTAGACTGTCCT